>PVKV010042442.1:0-10719 GCA_004027835.1 Alouatta palliata
CTGCGCCGGCTGAAACCGCGGGTGCTGGCGTTTTTTTGCCTGGGAAATCTCCTGGCCTGGCTGTCTGTTTCAGTCCCCTTTTTTAATCAAATGAATGGGCGGCTCTGCCTTCCTGGAGCTCCAATTGCCAGCTAAAACGGCACCTGGACCCACGTCTTTTGTATTGGGAACCGCTGCGCCGGGGCACCGCTCCAAACGGCGGCAGCGAAAATGGCCGCGCAGGCAAAAACAGCCGAGCCGGCGAAAACAGCTGCGCCGGCCAAACCAGGTGCGCTGGCGACCCGTAGGGCTCCTCCCCCTGGGAATCTCCTGGTCTGTGGGCAATAAAAATCCGTCTGGGAATGTGGCGTCCACTCACCCTCCACGTTTTCACTGGGAGCTGCAATCCTCAGCTGCTCCTAATCGGCCATCTTGGCGGAAGCCCCAACAATGTCTTTCAATTTCCAAAGTGCAAAAGCTTGACTACCTCACACAATGGAAAGTAGGTGAAATAAAACAATTCAAGAAGCATTTGTCTTTTTGAGTATCTTGAAGGAGAAACTGAGTCTTGCTCTTTTAAATTTTGATGTGTCGCTTTAGGCAGAGGGATTGGTAGTAGCTGAGCAGAAACTGGTCTTGGGGAATCCCGGTCGACTGTGGAGTTAGCCACGAGTGCTAAAACATTCATTCAGCTGTAGTTGATCTTTTAGAGAATGGGTTTCCCACATTCCCAGTGTTATGGGGATGAAAACAACAGAGTTTTAAAGCTTGAAGTGGGCCACTTGGGCACTCCAGCAACATGGAGCCAAGGAAGACTGCTTCTAAAGCCAGTCATAAAGTTTGGGCCAGGAGCACATGGCTAAGATGATTAGATCCTTCACTTCCGTTGATAAACAATAAATGTTGGATGGAGGCCAGTGAGAAAAGCTATTCCCTTAGTATTAATACTATATTTCATTGTGGAACCCTCATGCTCTATCAGGCATCTGCCCAGGGCCCTGCCTGTTAGCTTTTTCAGTTCAAATTCAATCACTTCCTAAGGGGCAAGCCAGTCCTGGAGTGCTGGGATAGGACTGGTTATAAAAACTAGCACTTTATGGGTCCCAAACCTTGGGCCTCCCAGTCTCTTTCAACATCAGTTTGCTAAGGGAGGAGGCAAATTTTCTACTTTAAAAAAATCATTTATTTTTTTTCTTATGAAAGTAAAGTTCACACAACATGCATTACTTATCATTTAACCATTTTAAAGGGCTTAATTCAGTGGCATTTAGTATATTCATAATGTTTACAACAGTTATCACTATCTAGTTCCAGAATATATTCCTCACCCTCAAAGGAGACCCCATACTCAATAAGCAGTCACTTCGTTTTCCCTGTTTTCTCCAGTGCCTGGATACCACTAAGCTGATGTACACTTCTATGAATTTCTTTATTCTGGATATTTCATATAAATGGAATGATACAGTATGTGTTATTTTGCATCTGGCTTCTTTCACTTAGTATAGCGTTTTCAAGATTTACCCATGTTATGGCGTATATCAGTACATCAACAGTTGATGGATATTTGGGTTATTTACATCTTTTGGTCACTGAATAATGCTGCTGTGAACATTTGTGTGCAAATTTTGTCTGAATACCTGTTTTCAGTTCTTTTGGGTACACACCTACAAGTGGAATTTTTGGCTCACGTAATAACTTTATGTTTAATTTTTTTGAGGAACCACAAACTATTTTCCACAGTGGTTGCACCATTTTACAGTCCCAGCAACAATATGAAGATTCAATTTTTTTCCACATCCTTGCCAAAACTTGCTATTTTCCATTTTAAAAAAGTAATAGTCTCGTCCTAGTGGGTCTAAAATGGCATTTCATTGAAATTTTGTTATGCATTTGCTTAGTAACTAATAATGTTGAGCCCCTTAAATGTACTTTTTGGCTATTAATGTCTTTTTTGAGAAATATCTATTCAAGTCCTTAGCCCAATTTTTAATTGGATTTTTTACCTTTTTGTCATTGAGTTGTAAGAGTTCTTTACCCATTCTGGATACTAGACTTTTATTAGCTACATAATTTTGAATATTTTCTCTCATTCTGTGATGAATAATGTTTTACATTTTGATACAGTCTAATTTATTGTTTTCTCTTGTTGTGCATGCTTTTGGTGCTATATCTAAGAAACCATTATTAAATTCAAGGTACTAAAGATTTACCCTTAAGTTTTCTTTTAAGAGCTTTATAGCTTTTGTAACAGTTTATTACAGCTATATTCTTTGTTGTGTGTGGCTATTAAACTCTGTTCTGTCAGCTAGTGATTTGAGACATTTCCTTAAATGCTGAAATGTAGCAGCTTCTTTCTTCATTAAGCATTTCATTGGATGTTGTGTATTTTTTACTAGATTCTAGAGTTCCAAAGTGATTCAAAAAATGACATCCTTTGCTTTGTGGAGGGATGGAATATTGGAGTTCCTTCTCTGCCACTTTTAGTGATGACACCTATTTTTACTTTTCTTTGTTAAACAGGAATATATTTAAACATCCTGTATTATGCTGAATAGTGACATTAAAAGATATAAGATTCTAATCCCTGGACCCTGTAAATTTTGCCATGTAAGGAAAAAGGGTCTTTCCAGATGTCATTAATGATCTTGACAAGAAAAGAATATCCTGAATTTTCCAGAAGGGCTTTACATGCCATTGCAAGTACCCATGTAAGAGGACAATACAGGAAGATTTAAAAGATACACACAGAGGAGAAGGCAGTGTATCCACAGAGAAGGAGATTGGAGTGATGTGGCCACACTCAAGGAATGCCAGAAGCCACCAGAAACTGGAGAAGGCAAAGCCTAAATTCTTCCTCAGAGTTTCCTGAGGGGATGCCACTCAGCCACAACCTTGGTTTTGGCTCAGTAAAATGGATTTCAGATTTCTGGCCTTCAGAACTTTGACAGAATACATTTCTGTGGTTTTTAAGATACCAGGTTTGTGGTAAGCTGTTACAGTAGTGCTTTGAAACTAATACTCCTTCTGCCATATTACTGGGCTATTTTATTTCATCTATGCCTGCCCACCAAAGGAAGCTACCTTCGGTACCTTCAGTGATTTCAAGGTGACTTTTTGACCTATATGTGATTTACTTCACACACACACACACACACACACACACGCACACAGTATCAATGTGTGTGTGTGTGTGTGTGTATTAGTTGTAACTGGTGCATCCCTTGCAAAATAAGAGAAAGGGAAACAAAAACCCCCCAGAAATTTAGTCATTGGCTTGGCATCTCTTCACTAAGGCATTTCATTACATACCCTATATATTTTGCACAAACTAGAAGGAAGATGTAAAATATTTATTTGGCATTTGGCCTCAGTGAAAAGGAGACCAGCACAAATTACAAATACGAAAACCTCTGTATTTCATTAGTTAATATATAGAAGAATAATTATAATTCAATGTGATATTATAATAGTATATTAGCAAAAACTCGTGGAATCCCAGAGAAGGAACTTGATTATTAGGGATATTAGACATTACTTCTCAAGGATGTCCCATTAGGTCAAGTCTAAAAGGATGACAGGATTTTTTAGGCAGGGAATGCATGAATATGGAATGTCATGTGCAGGAACACTTAAATGTGAAATGGTGTGATTTATCTGAGAGATATAACGGGAAGTTTTGTTTGCCTAGAAATTAGGAGATAAAGAAAAATGGGTGACAATGCTGAAAAAGTAGGTTGGTCCCAAACTGTAGAAGGTACTGAATGCTCTGATAAAGAATTTGATGATTAATCTCTGGGAAACTGGGAGCCAACAGACATTTCAAAGCAGAGAAGGAAGATGATGTTGGAGGTAGTGTGGGTGATGAACTGGATCAGAGAGTTAGAGGTACGAGAAGATAACAGCTTAAACTAAAACATTTTTAATGGTGACGAACTTTAAGGTTAGATTGGAAAGACAGTGCCAATTTAGAGTTGACTTATTAGACTTATTAGATTTGCAGTAGAGATAGTATAGAGAGAGTGACATGGAGGAATAAACTAATTAAGCTGTTATGGGCTGAATGATTGTGTCTCCCCAAAAATCAATATGTTGAAGCCCTAAACTCCAATGTCATTGTATTTGCAGACAGGGACTTTGAGAGTAATCAGGGTTCGATGAGGTCCTAAGGGTGAGACCCTCGTGATAAGATTAGTGTCCTTTTAACAGGGGATACCAGAGAGGTGGTTCCCTCTTTCTCCGTCATGTGAGGACACAGCAATAAGGTAGCCATCTGCAAGTTAGAAAGAGAGCCCCCATCAGCAACTGAACAGGGTCAGACCCTGATATTTAACCTTACAGCTTTCAGGACTGTAAGAAAATAAATTTATGTGTTTAAGTCACCCAGTTTATGGTATTTTCTTATAACAGCTTGAGCTGACCAATACAATGTTGCCGGCTGGTATGTAATACTTCAATATGAAATGTTAGTGGTTTTTGACATATTTAGAAGATAAGGGTTGGGTATGAATTTTCTATTTTTTGATCAGCATAACTAACTGGATGCTGGGATCCAATGCCTGGATATCAAAGTAATTACCATTATTGACTCACTTAGTTCCAGAGAGTGATGGATGAATATTTGCCGTCAGGACGCAGTTATTCTTATTATTCACAATCTCAATTAAGAACTTGGGTTGGGGAGCCAAGGCCAAAAGTTTCTCCTTGAAGGTCAACAAGTCATGTGTGTAGTTGTAAATTAAAGAATAGCCACATGCCATTTAAATAAGATGATTACATACTCTCAAAATTTTTGGAGATCATTTCTACAATACTGGCCAGAAAAGCAGAAATATATTCAGTAACCTCACAGTTACTGAAGTTTGGGTTTTCTCTATTATACTTGTTATGTATAAACGATTGTGGGAAAAATCTATGAAAATTGTCATATCAGAATAACTCTCATGGAAACATAGTTTCTTAACAGAATAAAATAGGCATCATTAATAAGAAAGTATGATTTTATATGTTACCACTCAATCTTTAGACCAATTTTATTCTTAAAATTTTTTTCCCTTTGATAAGTCTGCAAAACTTTAGCAGTGCAGAGCCTGGTCATTGCTTCGTTATATCTGAAATCATTGACAATATATTAGTTATATCAACTAACCTTCATTAAGGAAATTAGAAACATTTCCATAAGTAAAGTTGGATTGAACTTAATGAATTTACTTGTCGAAAATAAAAGACTGAAAATATCTTAGTAGTTTGTGAAATTTGGTGATTCAAAAAATGCTGGCTGCCTTTACTCAGTTTTGGAAGTACCTATATACATGATTATATTCACCTGCCTAGATTCTCACTATAATTTTCTAGTGCTATTGTAACACATTACTACATACTTAGAGGCTTAAGCAATACAAGTTTGTTATCTTACAGTTCTGGAGGTCCAAAATCTGAAATAGGTCTTGCTGAGCTAAAATCGAGGTGTGAGCAGAATTGAAATCGTTCTAAAGACACTAGAGGAAATTTCATTTTCTTGCCATTCCAGCTTCCAGAGGCCATCACAGTCCTTGGGCTATGGCCCCATTCCTCCATCTTCAAATCTAGCTGGTGGGGGTCTTTCTCCTGATGTGTTTCTCTTGTTCTGACTCTTCTGCTTTGTTCTTCTCAATTTGAGCGCTTTTGTGATCACATTGGGCCCACCCAGACAACCCAGGGTAGTCTTCCCATCTCAAGCTTCTTAGCAATAATTCCAGACTTCAGGGAGTTCATAATTTAGTGGGGACATCGATGAATGAGATGTTCATCACCATGCATGAGGACTGCTAAGAGGGGCTGTGCAGAACACAAAGAACGGGCAGAAGGAGCACAATTGACTGACTCTTCCTGGAACTACCCAGGGAAGACTTCACAGAAGGGTTAAGTGACCTGGGTCTTTGTGAAAAGTAAATTGGCCGTGCAGAGAACTGGCTCAATGATGCTTCAGGCAGATAAAAAATCATAGTCAAGGGCAGGAAAGTAGGCAAGAACATGCTGCATGTATTATTTGAATAGGGGCAAAAGAATGTCTCAGGAATGAAAATAGCATTTATTATTTATTCAAAGTGTCAACAAATTAAGAAAGAAATCTTATTTGCACTATCAGTTTCATGTAAATTAATAAAAGAAAAATATCCAAATAGTACAAATATATCAAAGAGACACAGTAGAACCAGGGTGGTGTACAATAATCAGTTTATTCTGTCGCTAGCTGGCTACGCAGTCTTGGGCACATTAATGTTTTAATATAATAAAAGACCTAAGATAGATACATTTTAAAGTTCTTTTTAGCCTAACATTCTATGAATGTTAGGCTCATCTTCCTCCTTTCCTTTTTTCTTGTTTTTGTTCTCTTCCTTCTTCCTCTTTTCTTCCTCTCCCTTCCCTTTTTCTTCTTGTTCTTGTTTATCCTTTTATTTTTGTAGACCATTTTTTTTTGCCGTTTCCACAGCCAATGATCTCTACAATTTAAAGACAACCACTTGAAAGCCATGCATCTGGCATGACCTCTTAGTTTACACTGGAGGAGAAAGAGGTACAGAGAAGTTAGTGACTTCCAAGGTCACACAGCTACTTAGTAGAAGAACAGGTATCTGAATTCAGCACTCCTGATTTCCAGCCCAACTCTTTTCCCTTTATTATATTGGAGGTGGGTAAAGCAGAGTGACCAGAAAACTGCTAGAGGAATGAGGAATTTTAGAAGATTTAGTTAAGGCAAATATCTTAATGATAGCTAAAGTAAACGGAGTTTCCCCCTCCATAAACTCTGGTCTTGTACGTCACAAAAACAGTACTCTGAAGTATGGAATTTGGCACTTCATCAGCACTACTTAAAAGGAATGTTGTTTGTGAAATATACTAGATTAGAAACAGCTTCTCTTCAGCTCAACAGTATTAGAAATTTTGTTTGAAGCCTGGGCTTCTCCACAAAGATTTAGGGTTTTGAGTATAGGTTCCAGAGAGCTGCGCTCTGCTGACAATCTCAGCACACATTGGTAGGAAAAGGCAAGAGCTTGCAAAGTAGGGCATGGCTGTCTTCTCTGCCCCAGCAGGCTCTGTGGGACCGGAAGTCTTTGTTTTGAACTTCCCATTCAACACTGGACTTAGAGTTCTTTCTCTACAAGGTGCTCTGAGGTGTTACTACGGAGACAGCATAAATTGCTTGCCAAGTTACGCTATAAAAACAATTTTAGTTTAGTCCAGCCCTGAAACACAACAGTTTTTTCCCTTTAAGACTTAAAAAAATTGACAGTCCAAAGAAACAGTCTGGCCCTTGTCTGAAATTAGTGAAGAATAGGGTACTCGATTTAAAACCAATGTCACTTATTCTAGGATAAAGTATATTTTATTTAATTATTTTTTAAATATCTTGAATGAGCTTAAAAGTAAACTCTGAATTATATGCTTTTCATGGTCCTACTCAATGTGATATCTTGCAGTAGTACTCTAAGTATATAAGTACACATATGTCTATTATCTAGACAATAGATTTAGTCCACAGTAAAGAGTCACAGTACAACTACTTAGCTCAGGTTAACCAAAGGCTTCAATATTACAGATGAATGCTGGAAACTTCAGCCCTGAAAAACAAATGAAGAGTTAATTATTTTGTCAAATAACTGATTTGTTTAGTAAAAAATTAAGATAAAAAATATCATGTATCTAAAACCTACTCCCTTTATTGTTTGAGTCAGCTTTTTATTCTGACTGTATTGCTTGTGCACATACAACAGACGGATTATGCGGGAGAGGTGGCTGGTGAGAAATTTGAGACTAGATTTTAAAAAATTATTTATTGGGCCAGGTGTGGCGGCTTGTGCCTATAATCCCAGCACTTTGGGAGACTGAGGCAGGTGGATCACCTGAGGTCAGGAGTTCAAAACCAGCCTGACCAACATGGTGAAATCCCATCTCTACTAACAATATAAAATTAGCCAGGCATGGTGGCACACGCCTGTAATCTTAGCTACTTGGAAGGCTAAGGTAGGAGAATAGCTTGAACCTGGGAGGCGGATGTGCAGTGAGCCAAGATCATGCTATTGCACTCCAGCCTGGGCAACAAAGCGAAATTTCTTCTCAAAAATAATTATCAATTTATCAATGCTGATTTTTCTTAAAGGACAATTTGGCATAGTAATACAATAGCATAAACATGGGCTTTAGTTTAGCTAGACTTGGCTTAGAGTTCTAGCTTTAGGACTTAGCTTTAGCAACCTAATAACTTTAGGAGAATTCTCTTATCTACATGATAACACATCATGCCTTGCCTGGTTTTTGAGAGATTAAGTAATGTACTGATATAAAAGTGTTTGGTGAAATACTATATAAAGCTAGTATTATTTCTCTGATATTTTTCAGGTAGACACCCATCCTGATAAGATAATATACTCCTTTGTTAGCCATATTATCTACTTCCAGTGATTTTCGACTTCTGTATTTTTTGGTAGAAAATTACCAGCTACCATGACCTGTTACCTCCATCTTGGAATGTTGATGGAATGTTTCCCTTATTCCTTATTTGTGAGGTCTGCTTCATGTTCCATGTAGAACCTAGTTGCTGCTTCTTATTTGGAAGGTCTTGATTAATATTCCATGGGAAACATTTTACTCATTTAATTATTCTAATACTACAGAGTTTCTTTACTTCTTTTAATTTGGCACAAAAATTTTCACTCACTTGAACTTTGATTTTGACTTTTGAATCTTATCTGTCTCCTTAAACTTTCTCTCTTTTGGCTTTTTTCCCGAATGATTTCCTTCACTCTAAGGACAATTCAGGATGGATATGGAATGGGAGAGAGAAAACCATTCCAGTAGAGCTATGAAGCGGTTTATTATAAAAATAAAAACATCAGTAGGGGTTGTTTATGGTAATTTCTCTAAGAAAATAATTGGTAAGAACATATTTATTAAAATAGTCAGCTACATAAGTATGTTGACATTACAACGCAGAGTAATAAAAAGGAGAAAATGGTACCCACTGAATTGGAACCTAAAATTATGAATCTCTGTTAGAAAAGACACAGATTTGCTAAAGATGAAAGATGAGTTATCCTATACCTAAGGTACTTATGTGAAAATCTGCTGTAAGGTTGACACATACTGTTGAAAATTATAATTAAGATAAAAATGAGAGAACCATAGAGCTACTATTTTGAGGTCATATTAAGAGACTATGTGAACAGAGAGAAAAAAAGTGATCAATGTGCTAATTCAAAATTTTAGATTGACATGAGCTTGGATTTTAATAGTCATGAATACTTCAACTATCAAGACATATGCTGCAAGTCTTCTTATGCTAAATCAAGAGCCTCTAACACAGAATGTTCAACTTGTGTTGCTGACAGTTTTATTTCCCAGTAGGTATAAGAAATGATCTGGTTAACAAAATGGTAATAATAAGAAATGCATGACAAAGTGACTGTGTCATCTTAGCAGATCTTGGTGAACCAGAATTCTTGGTTCATAATATAAATTTCAGCCATAGAAGAAGTGAATGTTTGAAGACATATTAAATAAGATAATGCATATAAAACACTTAGTATAGAACACAAGCTCTATTCGTTGTTCCAATATAAGATTATCGTGTCCAGAATTAGGGAAATAGTAGTCATTCTTTACTTACTATCAGTTAAATTGTCCATGAAGCATTTTTCTGCCAAGTAGTAACACTCAAAAAGATAAATTGGTGTGCAGTAAAGAGAAAGGACCAGGATGGGGGAGCCATACCAAAAATGATGGCTGAAGACACATGAAAACAGAAGATTTAGGGGAAATGTGAGAGTCGTTTTCAAACATTTGAGGAGCTGTCTTATGGTAAATGTAAAATTAGGTCCAAAAGAATGAAGTTATAAGATAATAGGTTTCAGCTTAGCATGACACAGCATTCTACAGAGCTCCTCTGAATTGGAGAAGCAAGTATTTAAGAACAGGGCAATTACTCAGCTGGAATGCTACAGACAGATGAATAGTTTGCTTAGCTTATCTTTTCAAATCTGAGATCTCAACTTCATAAACTTTTTGCCAATATACAAGAGCATTGAAAAACATTCCTTAAGCCTGCTGCCTTTGTCTAATAAAAAGGCAAGCTGCATGTATAGCAAACGTGACTGGTCATCTAAGAAAACTCTTAGGAAACTATTCAAAACCTGTCCCTGGAACCAGCCCAGTCTGCCCAGATCTCTGGGTCACAAGATAAACTTTAGCCTTTTGTTGCTCATTCTGTAACCACAGTCATTTGAAAATATGACCAGTAGAAGCCAAGCCTTGCGAATATGGTAAGTATAACAAGTATGGCAAGTTCAGAAAAATAACTCCAGGTAATAAGTTTTTATTCTGAAATACTTGGATTAACTGCAGCCTGAAACCATATTAATTTCTAAATTTATAATTTTTGTTACCATAGTTTTAGCATTTAATCTGTTAAATCCTTTGATTAAACTTAGTTTGTGAACAAAAAACCATCTGCTTTGGTGCCCTCCGTTTTATTTTATTTATTTTTTATTTTTTTATTTTTATTATTATTTTTTATATATATACTTTTTATTGCATTTTAGGTTTGGGGGTACATGTGAAGAACATGCAAGATTGTTACATAGGTACACACATGGCAGTGTGATTTGCTGCCTTCCTCCCCATCATCTGTATCTGTTATTTCTCCCCATGCTATCCCTCCCCAACTCCCCACCCCCTGCTGTCCCTCCCCTTTTTCCCCCCAACAGA
>PVKV010042443.1:0-10719 GCA_004027835.1 Alouatta palliata
GCCATTGCACTCCAGCCTGGGTAACAAGAGCGAAACTCCGTCTCAAAAAAAAAAAAAAATTATTAGTATATTTCATGCCAGAACGATGAATCTCAGTTATCTATTCACAAGTAATTCCTTAACTGAAAAACTGTAGATATTGAACTAGAAGGTTATATTTTTTAATCCTTCCATTAATTTCTTTATTTCTGATCATTTGCTTTTGGGCATTTTTTTTAAAGCAGAGTACAATTCAGTGGAAGTGTGTCTTTGTCCCCAGAGGTTTCTGCATGTGCAAGAACTTTAATCCAGACTGCCAGAAGCCCCAGGCTTTTTACTGAAGTTTGCAGAGGAAAACTTATCTATATTGACTTATATGTTGCACAGAACAAATAAAAGTCTCAGACAGGCCTTTTTTACCCAACAAAGGCTTATTTTTTTCCATCCTTTGCTTGGGCTCAAGCACTCCTGCCCTGCGTGCCTCCACTTTAAACATGATCAGATCTGTGCTTCATTGCACATAACAACTGACCAACAATGGGCCCTGCTTCATAGATTTGGGAATGTTTGGCTTAAGCTGCCAATGACTGAAGGCCTTTAATTCCCACCGGCCAGTCACAGTCTGCTTTGTTGTTGTCTGTTGATGTGTCTGTGCTCATTATTCCTTGACATGCAACATCCCCCTCCACCCTCCAACCATCCACAACCGCACAGAAAGCAAGATTCAAATGGGAACAGCTGTAGTGGTTCAATGGGAAATGATGCCTCTTGTGCAAAAGAGGGAGACAGAAAAGGGAGAGGGCCTATTTGAGAAAGGCAACAGCTTTCAGAGTCTCCTTTAAGAAATCTACTTTTGAATATACTTCAGTGAAATCATTGTTGAAATGGGCTGACAATGGAAATCTACCCAGATCGAAAATGCCAGTCCTAATTCAGAAAACGACTCCCAATAGCTTGTAGCATTTTAAAATTATTTCTAGACTTCAAGCTTTTGAATTAAATGACTACCTGGAAAATGTTGTTTATATGTTGTGGATATAAGTGGGCACAGAGCTACACTCAGCATTAAGTGGAATTGTTTTCTAACATTTTTGATTTATGTTATCTATAAGAATTATTGTTTTAAAGATCACCAGGATGTAAAAGAGAGTGTGTACGAAAGTAACCATTGGTTTAGAGTGTTGATCTAACATGGAAATAAAATTTGTAACACCACACTATAAGGTTAAAAAGAAAATTGTATAATAAAGGAAATACAAAGGCTTTGGCATGGTCTGTGTACAATCAGCAATGGTTAATTTTGATATGTAGTTGTGAACAACTTCAAAACACTTAAGTTTAAAACTCTTGCAAGCACTTTTAATTGATTAGGAATGAATTCTAGATGCACAAAATGATTGGACCGTGAACAGTAATACAACTATATCTAAGAACAATTAACTTTTGCTGGCCAAAAAAGAAACGTATGATTGCATGAAAATGTGTATAAAACATCTATAGAGTATTCTTGTCAAATATAAATGAAATTAACTTTATTATAGAAATCATTCTGAGGATTTCTAGGGAAGACAAATACTTACATTTTGACATAAAACAAATTGGATTATATCGAAGACACACTCTACCTTTTAGCTATCAACTTTTTTCTTCCTTGAATTTATATCTTACCCTTTTTTGCACATAAACTTTATCTGTTAACACCTTTGGAAAACCAACAGATATTTCTTACATAAATCTAGTGCATGTTGTTCCAGGTTTCATTATATGCAAAGAAATGATACAAACTTGGAACATCAGTCCATAAACTATGAACAGATGGGTAGAAGTATTTGATATATCTTGATAAAACTCTTAAAACCGTGGCAAAGCTTGTTGATCATGGTTTTCTTTTAAAAAAAAAAAAACAACTTCATGACCAACACAGATCAAACATCCATCCAGTCTACGTTGTTCTTTTTTTCCTTATAACATACAAATGCCCATTTACAAATAATACACAAAAATGAATAAAAGTTTGGATACCAAAATGAAGATTTGTTCCAACTGATATTGTGCCTTCTGTATACAAAGGTCCTTGTTTCAAGTCCGTTCCTCAGTGGTACAATACAGGACACGGTTGTAGAACTGAAGCGCCTCTAACAGCCATTTTTCTTTCTTTCCTGAATGTTCAGCTGTTGTGTCCACATAGTCACTGACTGAATTCACACAATATTTCCTTTCTTTTTTTTTTCTTTTTTTAAATTTTTTTTTACTGTAATCTTGGCCAGTATTGGGACATATCAGGTTCACTTCCAGGAACTTGCACTGGAACTGACACACCGGGGGAGATGAGTCCTGGAAGGGGATGAAAGAAACAGCCATGTAGATATTCCCTTTGAGAAACAGGCATGGAATACAAATGTGTAGGTTTACAAAAAACAAAAACAAAAAAACCTCATACTTTCTAACACTTTTTACTGTATTAAAAAATACTTCAACTGTTGCAAATAAGAGTAGCACCTTCAGAAACTAGACAACATGTTAATATATACCTGTTGGATCCCAAGTCCCCTCCACCACCATCCAAAAGAAAAAAAAATCCCTCCATTTGTTTAAATGTTTGGGCCTTTTTTGTTTGTTCGTTTGTTTGTTTGTTTTTAAAGACGGGGTTTCACCATGTTGGTCACGCTGGTCTTGAACTCCCGACCTCAGGTGATCGGCCTGCCTTCACCTCCAAAGTGCTTGGATTACAGGCACAAGCCACCACGCCCAGCCGGACCTTTTACAATAAAACTGTCTCTGGAAAACCAATGTGTCAGTTTTTTATTTGCAGCAAAAGGTCTAGAGGAGCTATGAGCTTCGAGCTACAAGGGCAAGAAGCGTTTCAACAAGCACCACCTACAGCTCAGTGGGCTACCTGCTGAGCTTTATCTAATAATCTGTCCTCAGAAAACTTGCAGTCTCAGGCTTTGTCTTCATATACAACTCTCGTGACCAAATTCAGGAAAAACAATTTTGGTTTTTGTCTATATGGTGTAAAGTTACTAATTAGCTTAACTGAATTTCCCTTTTCAATCCCCATCCCCCAGGGACAAGGACAGCAAAGAGTTAAACACGCCCTCCCACAAGGCCAGGAGATTCTGTGTGGGTAAACTTCCAGTGAAGAGAGATCACCTGGCAAAAGAAACTGTACAGGCCACCTCTGTGCAGCCTGCAGAAAGCAGTGGCTCACCTGTTGAAGTGGTGCCCGAGGTGCCCATTGGCTGACTGTTCATGTGTGTCTGCATATGTGGGGGGGTGTAGGTATCATAACTCCGCCCATTCACCGAAGGGCTGGTGGGCAGCATGCAGGAGTATGAGGAAGTCTGGCTGGGGACTGGGGGCTGTGAGGAGAGAGGCAAACCTGTGGTTACTGAGAAACACATCACACAGCCACAGCCCTACGCACTCTCCTCCCCAGGAACTCTGCCAACAAGTCTGATCATTAAAGATGCCTTCACGTGAAGTACTGGAATTCCATATGATCAATCTAAGATTGGGCTTCCAGCTAGAAGAAAGTTGCCTATATATCAAGTTTCTACAGCACTGTATTTTCTGACAACTGTCCATCTAGATGGTTGCCTCTATCCAGAAATTAATAGGATTCTTGTCTCTAACCTCTGCTGGCATCTTTGGAGAACCTATAGCATGAGGACCTTCATCAAAACACATCCCCTCTCCCTGCAAATCTGGATTTATTTGGGAATCCTGTGATCCCTAAAGCCCATATCTCAAGCTTTGGGACAGAGGGCAGTGGGAGGAGGAGCTCTCAGTAAAATATGGCTTAGCGACCTTGGGAACACAGCCAGACTCGCGGGATAAAAGATTCTTTGAAGAAGCAGATCTGTAATGACCCCAAGTTAAAATGACCAGAAGTGTTAGTAAACATAAACCACCCCATCTTGAGAATTAATCATAACTTCCTAATAGACCCAAAAGCCCAGACTGAGTCAGTAAATGTAGCCCACCTGCATCCTAAGAATTACCATGATTTCCTAACAGACCCAAAAGCCCAGACTGAGTTGTAACCAGAAAACCATTGCTACCCTGGAACTGTTCAGAATGGCAGCATTGAGAAGATAAACCTTTCTCCTAACAAAGCCCCTCATGTGCTGTCATGGTACTATGCCATGGCAGCAAACTTGGGATGAATTAATAGAAGCGTGTCAGGAACAAGCGTGTTAAATGATAGTACAGTATGCTATTATTTCTCTTCTCTGCAAACTGGAGAGATGTTTCACTTTCCAAGATCCACCATTCTCAGAGAGTGAAACATATCAGAGACAGTCCAGAGGAAGACACCCACCATTTGTAAAATGACTGTTTTGGTCAAGAGAATGAATAAATGGATAGACAAACTGGCTCATCCACTCCCAAATTCAAAGAGTAGTTTTCTCTGAAGAGTAAAGTTATTGCTCATTTTGATTTTCTCGATGCTGAATGAACCGCATGTACTTTTTGAATTATATAAATTATGTAATTTTTAAAAGTCAGTGTTTGAAATAGATGGAATTCCCACACTGGTCTACATGTGGAAACGACCTTGGTATAATGGCAGCATCTACCTGTTTGTCTTATTATTTTCTCACATATACATACTGCTATCTGCACAGAAACCTGGATGTTGTTACAATATATGAAACTGAACAAGACACTCTGTGGCCTTATTAAAGTCAGATGATGACTGCTAACATCAAGTTCAAAAGGGCAAACAGGCCTTGAGGGCCCTGCCAGGATTTCAGCTTGCATTTGTTTCTAATTCCTGCAATCACTTCCTCTAGGCAACCTTACTTCTGGAAAATTCCAAGGCAGTTATAGCAATACCAACTAATGGGCTGTTAATCCCTTAATTTACATCAATTGCACTATGGCCAATAACATCCAGATGCAATAAAAATAAGTATGTGAATAATTTCTCTGAAGTTGCTTATCTAGCTGCTCCTATATTAGTCTGAAGACTGAAATATTTATTTTGCTGTTATTTGGATATGAAATCCAGCAAAAAATGCTCAGTAGAGAATAAACAATGTGTGTAGCCCCAGAACTGTTTCCAGCAGGGGCTCGCGCTAGCCAGTATCGTACCATGTAACATCTCTAATTGTTGCACAAACAAGAGTTCTAGGAAACCACTGGCAGAGGCCCACCAAAAGACAGACATTTTTCCTATCAAGAATCCATCATCAACAAAGGTCTAGTACAAACCACCTGCCTTATCCAACTTTCATCATAAAGGGTGAACCTAGCGCAAGGCCTCGAAATGTAGGGGCTAATAGATATTTGGGACAGAACTAAGAGGAGAGGCAGGCTGTCATACCAGGTGAATAGCATCAAGCTTCCCAGGCAGCTAGGAGAGCCACAAACTCGTCACACCATTCACAGCAAAGACACACTAAATTTCCAGCAAATACCTGCTACGCCTTTTCTTATTGTAGATGTAGACAGAAAAACTAGCTTCCTCATTATATTAACTGTATCTCACCACGTAAATATGAATCCCATTTCCGATCCTTTTTTCTTTCTCATTAGTTTATCACATATACCCTAAGTAATGCCCCAAATGCATACACAGATTATATTTTTAGCATGCAAACACATTAATATAAACCCAAATTCGAAAATACTAATCTCTTGCTATCTGATAATGTGCCAGCATTATTTCCACTTTCTGGCACAAGGCTGCCTGGTACCTGAAACATGCCCCACCCCCACCCAACATTATCCAGGTAACATTATGATAAAAGGCAGATCAACTTAATGAAACTGGACAGATTTTTATTATTACTTTTGTTAGGGCACGAATTAATGAGTCAACCACTTAAAAGAGATTGGATTGGCTGTCTTACTGGTACCCAAACATGCCCCACTACCAACATTATCAAGCTAAACAGTATAAGAGGCAGGTTAACTTGACAAAACTGGACAGATTTTGATTATTATTATTTTTTAAGGCATGAATCATGAGTCAGTCACTTAAAAGAGACTGGATTGACTGTCTCCGATGACTTGTTAAGCCAATCACTGTAGTGTGAAAAGCTCCCAAGGCCACAGACACAGCCAATGAGGTCCGCAGGCCCTGACCCACTCCTCACTTCTCTGGGGCCAGGGTTACGCAGACCACCTCCAGCCACACTTACTTGCATAGGCAGGTTATTTGCCATGGTGAAGCTGGGCATGGGCGGCAGAGCACTGTAGCTATTTGTCAGGGCTGTGTCTGTTCGGCCCAACATGGAGCCAGATGTGAAGGAGGAAACTGAGGGCAAGAGAAACGACAGTAGTCAGGGTGAGAGTCAGAGCCCGGAGCAAACAAGTTTAACACACTGATTTGTAGTATATTCGTATTTTGAATTACCGGGTGTGGTGGGTTGTGGGATTGGTTGGTAGACACTGGTGCTGAAACTACTGCTGATAGGGATATGACTAGGTGTGTTGCTGGCCTGTCTTCTCTGATTCCTCAGTTTTTCTTCTCTTCTCCATTTGGCCCTTCGATTAGAAAACCATACCTGGAAATTGGATAGGACAGGTTAGCACTGTGCCTAGGTCGAGCCCAGCCCCACGTCGACACCTCCGCTGCTGCCCTCCCCACACCCATGGCAGCAGAGTATCTAGCAGACTGAACCTGTTATTATTCCTATAAATAAACAGTGCTCTGTACAAGCACCTCTGTCTCTAGGAAAGGCAAATGGTATGAATCACAAAGTGTGAAACTGCACCGCTCCTTGGTACCTGTATTCTTGCTTCAGGTAGATCTATTTTGGCTGCTAGTCTTTCTCGGGCAAACACATCTGGATAATGGGTTCTTTCAAACTCTGAAAAAGCAAGTTGATTTTCCACATTGTGCCAGAGCTATACAAAATATGTTGACCAAACTGGATCAAGCTGATTCCCACCTCCCCACTCCATCACCTCCAACCAATTCCCTTTAAAATGCTTCTAGTGTTGACTGTACCAAGTGAAATTTTCTTTGGAATGACATTCAGTGACCTTTCTGTGGCCTGAAATAGCCAAATCATCATGTTTCTCTTATAAGTCAGATGCTTAGTCTTTCAATTACTGGTACATGAAAAGAACACACACACACACACACACACACACACACACACACACACAAAAGAGATGCCCAGAGAAAATAAACCTTTTCAGTCCTCTATGCAAAGGGCCCTGGCTAAATTTAGCTCTTTGTACTGAAGATGTGGCATTTACTTTGATTTACTGCTTCTCTACTTTGAAAAACTCCATCACCTTTCTCCAGAGCCTCAATTTGCTCTTGGGTAAAGGATGTTCTATTTCTTTGCAGCTTCCGCTTCAGCTGAAGTCGCATTTGAGCCTCATCTGAATCCTCTCCGTTGGAACTGATGGAGTTGGTGTTCTCTCCCCCTCCTTCCTGTTGCTGGCAGCCATCTGGAACAAAAAGAATAGGACGGTAAGAGAAATTTGGAATAACTTGGAGCCTCCAAAAGGGGCCTGGTGTAGTCTTAAACTCAAAGAGCATTATATCCCGACAGCCTCACCAAAACATTCCCAAGGTAACTGTCAGCCTTCTTTAAATAAAAGACATTTGTGATGTTAATTACCTGACCACCATTTTCTTTGTTTTTATCAAGATGAGACTTTATAATACTCATATTAAGTAGCATTTCTTGAATGAAAAAATAAGCACTGAAGTTTCCAATTAAAATGATCTTTTGTAAGTAACCCTGATTCCCCAAAGGCCTCACTCTGTTCCCTACAGAATGTCTTATCTATGGCTGTGCTGGGAAAATGGAAGAGTGATGTTCAAGATTTCAGTTGATCTATAATCAGTAATTCCCATCTAATCAATTAAATGTTGATAGGTTTGTAGAAAATGCTATTAAGAAACCAAACCAAGCTTGTAATCTTTTTAAAAAAATATTTATCTAGTTTTTATTTGAATTCTGCACAGTCAATTTCATTTTAAAGGTTGTGAATTTAGAAGTGCTCGCATTGTTCTGCAGTTTTATTCAACTATTGTATGAGAGCGCTTCGCCTTGACACCTATTACGAGCACAGCTGTAATTATATCATCACCAAGAACAGGCTATAATTGCTGAAAATGGAATTTTATATTTAGATAAAAGGACTGTCCATTCTTTGTAATGTGTTGCACCAGAGAAAAGTAAGATTTCTTTTAAAATTTTAACGTGTAATTTTAAAAAAGAAATGGTAGAGAGTTCACTAACTAAATATTCTATGCTGCAGCTGAATCTTTGGCATATCATTTAAGTGGTACATTTTTAATTAGGGCATTTCCACCACTTTTAATGTAATTTCTATCATTATACCGGGGAAAGTTTTATTGTTTTCCCTTGCTGCCTGGAGGGCAAGATGTGCACTTGGGCTAGCTGGCTCCTGCCTTGCACCTTGCCTGTAAGGCCACAGCCTGTGTGAAGCTAAGCAATATTGCCTGAACCCTGACTGGGCCTCCAGGGCCACTACATGCTGGGTCCTGGGTCTGGGGTCCTGAGGCCCCCAAGTGATACTAACATGGACTTACCCCCCATCCTCAAAACCTGGCGAAAGGCGGGGTGGAGGGGCCCCTAGGAGCGCCTTGGTGGGAATCAACTTGGCCAGGAATATTATTTATAACCAGGAGACAATAGGCTGCGCCTTCAAAGAGTTCAGGGAATTGTGACAGGATCTAGTGGGATCTTTTCAGGAACTTTGAAATGTTTTAAAACCCCAACTTTCTCCCTCATTTAAACAGGCGGATTCATCAGCACTGGCCACCATATGGGCCCTTGGAGATCTATTGAGATGACCACCAACACTTGAATAGCGAGGGGCTGCTTTTCAGCGCTGCACAATGCCCTGCGAGTAAGGGAAACTATTAAACTCCTGGGGCAGGAGCGTTGGCAAACTTTCGTGGGCAGAATTTTGAGGCTACAATGAGCGCGGACAACAAAAGGATTCTCTTGAGGCGTGCAGCGGGCCACATTGTGTTACAAGGAGCCCAGTCAACAGACTTTTCAGTGAAGTGTGTTAACCCCTCTGCTCTGCTATCATTAATCACTGTCCGAAGAGCGGGCGCCTCCATGCTATTTAGGGCGCTTGGCTGGGGGGCTGAAGGGTGGATGGGGGGCCAGGGCCCGGCATGGGGGGAGGCAGGGAGGGTGGATGGGGACCAGGGCGGGTTCCTACGTAGGAGAGATGGAGGGGAGACAGGATGGAAACCAGTGGTGGGGGTGGAAGCAAGGGGGAAGTACTGGGGGCCTGGGTTGGGGGAAGGGGCGGAGGGCAAGGGAGGGAAAAAGAGGGCTCAAAAAACACAGGAGGCCAGAATGGTAGAAGAAAAAAGGACAGAAAAGAATGCTGAGAGGAAAAAGAAGCAGGAGGGCCGTACAAGAGTGGGAGAGAGAGGAAATGGAAGATGAGGGACAGAGAATATTAGTAACTGAGCCTCAGCTGGGCTCTGGGTCTTTGCACTCCATCAGAAAGGTGGGGGTCGGGGAGGGAGGGCTACTCAGCTGAGGGGGACGCGCTCTACTCACGTGTGCGGTACAGGCGTCTGTGCTAATTTACTGCCCTAAGTTTCCGGGGCACTTTTCAAAGCGTTTTTCAAGGGAAAAAAATGAAGCGACCACCCCCACTCTCGCTTTATTTTCGGGTTTGGTGAAGAAGGAAGACTGGAAATAGCTCCTTCTGGCCAATTAGGCCGGAGGGTTACTGCTTTTGGAAAACAGACAAAAATGTGTGCATCTGTGCATATCTGGTATAGGGGGGCGGGCACTGAGGAGAACACAATCCCCACCTCCCCATGGTCACTCATGCCTCTGCCATCCTGGGGGCCCCACCTCAGTCCCTTTTTCTGACACATTCGATCTCGCCAATTAAACAGAGTTGCCCGGATCTGCCTCCGAAGACCCCTGCAGATAGCATCCTCTGCTCTCATTTGCCTCTTTGACATTTTCTTAATTTTAAAACATGGAGGTTCATATTCTTATCCATGTTCTGTCTCACACAAACTTACACGCGGCCTACACAGGCACGCACGCAATCGCCGCCAGGCACTGCTCTGCCTCCAGAACTGACATTTAAGGGAGAAAAGTCAGCAGGGACAGGAGAGCTCAATTTTAAAACTGAAAAAAAAAAAAAAAAAAAAAAAATGTGGGAAGCGGGGATTGGAATTAGAGACCAGCAAAAAGAAACCCGTGGCTGCAGGATCCCTTCTCGACCCTGCGGGGAGAGCGTATTGGGGAAAGTTTGTTACTTTACAAGTGGCAACTGTTTGCAGCCAGGCAGTGACCTAGCGGTTGGTCTCACTTAAAACGGGTGCCCTCCCCCCCGCCCTTTTGTGGATTTGCCTTCCACTCTGAAAGCTTTTAACAAAATAAAACTAGAAGTTGGATCTCGACTCCCCCACCCCCACGATAAACCTAAGTGGTGGACAATTAAGATATATTCTTTGAAAGGCGCCCCCTCCGAGCTGCGCAAAGCAGGGGCCTTCAGTGGGTGCCGTTCACCTTCCAGCCTAATCTGTGAGAAGGCTAGTGAAAGCGCCTCCCATTATCCCAGCCCCAGGACCATCTGACTCCGGGGTTAGGATTTGTTTTGTGGAAGAAGGAGAGGAGAGAGGGAGAGAGGGAGAGAGGGAGGGAGAGAGGGAGGGAGGGAGGGAGGAGGGAGAGAGGAGAGGAGAAAGAGGAGAGGAGGGGGGGAGGGAGAGGGAGAGAGAGAGAGAGAGAGAGAGAGAGAGAGAGAGAGAGA
>PVKV010042444.1:0-10702 GCA_004027835.1 Alouatta palliata
TATATATATATATATACACACACACATATATATACACACACACATATATAGTGCTCACTGCAGTGTCTTGACTATAGAAATATCTGTTGGAATTCTACAGAAATCTGTCTCTTGGAATATGAATAAAAAGAAAACTAGGTTAAGAGTGAGAAGACTTGGACTTGACTTCTAATTCCACTACTCATTAATCTGTGTTATTTATGGCAAATCTTTTACCTTTGCTAGAACTCAGTTTTATTCCTTTACTTTTATTTTTAGATTCAGGGAGTACCTGTGGAGGTTACACGGATATATTGTGTGATGCTGAGTTTTGGGCTTCTAGTGAAAATAGCACCCAAATAGTGAACACTGTAACCAATAAGTAGCTTTTCAACCCTCACCCCCTTTCAACCTCCCCACTTTTGGAGTCCCCAGTGTCTATTATTTCCATCTTTATGTCCATGGTGCACCCAGTGTTTAGCTCCCACTTATAACTGAGAATATTTGGTATCTGATTTTCTAAGTTATTTTACTTAGGATAATGGCCTCCAGCTCCATCCATGTTGCTGCAAAGTATATGATTTCATTCTTTTTTATGGCTGCACAGTATTGCATGGCATAAGTAAATAAATATATACACATACACCACATTTTCTTTATCCAGTGTTGATGGACATTTAGGTTCATTCATGACTTTGCTATTATGAATAGTGCTGTGATAAACATATGAGTACAGGTTTCTTTGATAAAATGACTTATTTTCCATTGGTAGTAAAAAAAAATCTGTAGTCAGATTGTGGATCAAATGATAGTTCTACTGTTGGGTCGTTGAGAAACCTCTGGCACTCAAAAGTCTTTAAAATGGGAACAGTATGTCTTCTCTGTCTTTGTAAAGTGGTCCAGTTTCTGTAGAGAGGAAAATGGGATCTAACAGAACGCCTGGCTCCATAATGGGTGACCTTGGGCAAGTCACTGAAACGAATGGCATTTATTTCTTGGGTCAAGTGTGAATCATAAAAACTTCTGTATCTCTTAAGCTTCTTTTATAAAGAGCCATTCAAAGATAAGAGAGTGTTATAACCTTTTTATTTATTTTTAAAACATTTTAAATTTTAATTTGAAATAATTTTAGACTTACAAGTTGAAAAAAAGTAGAGTTCCCATATATCCTTCATTCAGTTTCTCCATATGTTAACATCTTACTTATAACTAATACATAATCATCCAAACCAGGAAATTAATATAGATACAATGTTATTGAGTAATCTATAGATCTCGTTTAAATTTTTTCAATAATGAGCTTTTCCCGGCCCTGGATTTTATCTAGGATCCTACATTGTACTGAGTTGCCACGTGTCTTTAGTCTCCTCCAATATGTGAAAAAGTGGCCTGTGGTTAAATACTTTCAGGTTATACAAACGAACTGTTTCTCATCATACCTTTAAACACTAATTTTAATCTGTTAATGATTATCTGAAACAATTAATGCTGTATTTGACAAATTGTGATTTTTCTATTTCCATCATTCTACATTCATCAATTGGAATTCTACTATAAGAAATAGCTGTCCCTTTGCTCCAATTTACTTATGTATCGAAATTATTTTTGTGTCAGTAGAGACTCATAGGTATTTATTTTATTCTACAGGCTGTAATACATTGCTATCACTACTTATTTTTCAAATTGTCCCAGATTTGTTATGGACTTTTTAGATGGTCCAACTCACATAGATCAATGTCTTGTTAAAAATCAATCCATCTAAAGAAATGCCTGTTTAAAAATGTAGCTTAATTAAAATATAAGCTTAGGCAAGAAAAAATGTGTGGAGTATCGGGGACACAGGGTACTGGATCCAGCCATCTGCAGTCCAGAATGAAGACAAAAGACTTATAAAGATACAGGAGACACTCAAAATGTGAATCCGTGTAAAGGAATTAATATTACTTCTTGTTTGTTGCATAGGGATTTGTGTTACATAAATCAGAATGCTGAATATCCCTGACATTTATACTCTGGCGGGAGATTTGGTTTTCTGGCAATTGGCAAGAAGAACATTTAAAAACATTTAATTTTAAAAAATTTTTATTTATTTTATTTTTTGCGATGGACTCTCAGTTGCCCCAGCTAGAGTGCAGTGGTGTGATCTTGGCTCACTGCAACCTCTGCCTTCTGTGATTTTTCTGCCTCAGCCTCCTGAGTAGCTGGGATTACAGACATGCACCACTAGGCCCGGCTAATTTAGTAGAGATGGGGTTTCGCCAGGTTGGCTTGGCTGGTCTTGAACCCCTAACCTGAAGTGACCACCTGCCTCGACCTCCCAAAATGCTAAGATTACAGGCGTGAGCCACTGCGCCCAGCCACATTTAGGAACATTTATATCCCTGGTTCGTTTGAATATACAGAGGCCAGCAAGGAGTATGATTACAAGTTCAATGACTATATCTAATAGTGTAATATATCTAGTGTGTGTGTGTGTGTGAGAGAGAGAGAGAGAGAGAGAGAGAGATCTCACCAATTTAGTCTCCTTTAAAAATGAGAGCACTTTTTGAAACAGGTAACATTAACTTTCATTATGATTTGTATAACAGAAATCCCTATGTAACACCAAGGAGATCGTAGTAATTCCTTTACTCATGTTTGTTTATAAAATCATTTATTAATTTATCATGCAAATTCTTATTTTCAGTGTTTAATACATCCCAGCACTGCATAAACACCGTGGATATGAGCAACAATTGTATACTGTCTTCAGTGACCTTGCAGTTTAGTGTGGGGTCCTTTCAAAACTTGTCTTAGAAAAAGCTCTAGGCTTCATCAGTAAAATAGGAGGTTTGGACTTTGATCTTTCAGATTCCTTCCAGCACTAAAGTCATTTGATACTGTGGTTAGCTAACTTGATTATTTAAAGGTTGCTGTTCAATGTGCCTTTCTCTAAAAATATCCTAATCAGTAATAGATGCATTTTTCTTTCTTTAATAAATCCTTTGTAGCTGTTTTAATACTCACTGGATTTCACAGAACTGATTCCCTACAGGCAGAAAACCTCATTTACATAGAGTCACTAATTCTATTTTTTACATGGTGGCTTAAACTTGTGACATAACGGAAGAGTCAGCTGAGATTCAGAATACATTATTTTAAAAGTCTCAGGCAGAAAGTTGGTTGTATACTCTAGTTATTCAGATGTTCTGGCTGTCTTTGGATTAATGGAAATCAAATAGCTAATCTAAATAACTGTAGTGGTGGACTAGAAATTGCTTTTATGGCTATGACTGCCATAGTCATTACAAGGGCATATGCTTATCTATATTAAAAAAAAAAAAAAGATGACATCTTTTGACTAATGGTCAGACATGTTTATTTGGAAGTTTAATTTGAAAGCAATTTTAGGACTGGGCGCAGTGGCTCATGCCTGTAATTCCAGTACTTTGGGAGGCTGAGGTGGGTGAATCACTTGAGTCAAGGAGTTCAAGACCAGCCTGAGTAACATGGTGAAAGCCCATCTCTACTAAAAAACAACAACAACAAAACTAGCCAGCTGTGGTGGTGCATGTCTGTAGTCCCAACTACTTGGGAGGCTGAGGTGGGAGGATGACCTGAGCCTAAGAGGTCAAGGCTGCAGTGAGCTGAGATCACGTCACAGTACTCTAGCCTGGGCCAACAGAGTGAGACCCTGTCTCAAAACAAAGAACAAACAACAACAAAACCCAGCAACACCTACTTATTTAATAGCTAATAATAAAGGCTTTAGGTTTACAAAACTATTTCAGTAGTACTAGAATCTGAGAGATCACAGAGAAGTGAAAGACAAATGAAAACAAATATATTTTTTAAAGACTATGCCATAATACCAAAGTCACATTTTACATTTATTGCAATTCCAAGTATGAACAGTCAGTGATATTGGCCTGCATTTTACGAGGTTCCAGTACCAACCACAGCGCCTTATGGTTTCCTCTCCTGAACTGCTTAACCTAAAATAACAGATCTTTTTACAAAGCATAGCTCTATCACAATGGGTCCTTTTGAAGTACTATAACATCATCATCTATTTTCTTGAAACAAGAACTGATTTTTACCAGTAAGTTGGTTTTAAAATATTGAATGTACCAGTATCCTTGGTCACTTGCCTACTCTAAATCAGGAGTGAATGTGTGCTGCTGGTGAAAATCTGAAATGACTTTAAAAGGAGGTCCATTTGGAGTGATCAGGATAATGCTATGTGCTTTCTTTCAGAGTTTCTTAATTAGGAAGTGCTTCCAAATCACCATCCTGAAATAGGTCATGGATTAATATGTATAATTCTTTCCCATATAGCTGAACTTAACAAAATGTAGATGTGGAGTTACATGTTAATACTTACAATGAGAGATATGACCCAGTAACCTGGTAGGATTGTTGAAAGACTGGACTAAAAGTCAAACGTTTTGATCAGATGACAGAATGGTTCATCGAGCTACCTGAGGCTGCAGGAAGGAGCTACCAAAGGTATCTGTGAACAGCAGGAAAGAAAGAGAGAAGAGGAGGCCAACTAGGTGGTCAGTTAACAGAGAACGAAAAAGTGCTAGCAGGGATCCAAGAAGCAAGCACTGCTCAGGGTTGGGAAGGACATGGAGAAAAACAGCTTGAACCTGAACTCCATGGTGGACATGCAGACCAGAAAAGATTGAGAACTCCTGAAGTGGAAGGAAATGAAAGGATTTAGTTGGATCAATCTGGAAACCCTATAGCGTGGCAGGCTGAAAATGAGTTTTGCTATAACCAAATAATTCAAGTGTGTTCAGTCAACTTCCCTTCTGGATTATACCTCTACCAGAAGTTTTCCTTCTAATGGATTTATCTGATTAGTCACACTTCTAATGTGTTCCAAGGATATAAAATTCAGATTTTGCACTGTGGATTTCCTTAGGGCCAACTCATAAACATTAATGTTACTCTTTGTTGACACTGAAAAAGAATATTCAAATTTGAACAGTGTCCATATACTAAAGAAAGCACAAATTTATAACAGAATCTGTAACTGAAGAAAATATGTGCCATAGAAGTAGGACACTTAAAGTTGCTTAAATATTTTTGTTGGATACACAATCAAAATGCTTGTAAACATTTTAAAATTATAGATCAATAGAGGGCTTTAAGAGACACTTTCATCTATTCCAATTACTGAAGATGTATCTCTGTAGCCCAGGGTCTGGCTGTATGTAATGTGTGGTTCAACTGGTTGGTGAATTTTCACTTCTCTCTCCTATTTATGGGATTTGTGACAGCCTGTGCTGATTCTAACCCTCATTCCTTTATCCCTCCTGGATTTCATGCCCAATTAACCAGTATAAAAATGAACGCAGAGCTCACAAATTCTTAAACTGGATAAAACAAAGGTAAATGTGGCATAACTGCATCTCTTCCAACCAGTCACTGGGAGTATAAATATTTCTCTTGAAAAAGAAGCTTGAAGTAAGGTTAATACATGATTTTGGAGAATAGGAAATATTCCTCTCCCCATTTTAAAAAACATTAAGGGCTAGTAAATGTCTTTAAAATTGAATCCAAGGTAATAGACCCAGAGAGACAGCCTATCAAACACACATTCTTATATGTCTTACCAGAAGAGAGACAGTAGCATCACTATGTAATTATTTGTTTCTTTTTGAAATATATATACTTCAGCCAGCAACAGTGACAGTCTTCTGATATGCAGTTCTACTTTATTAGCTATTGTTCTTGTGACATTGGTTCTAGGCAAGAGTTAGACGTATTTTTCTTAATCTTGGCCTTTAGCACACCTGAGGAATATGATATATTTTTCATCAAAATTAGCCAGTCTGTGGTACGCAGTGGACATGAAGTATAAGTTTAGGTAGTTTGAAATGGGCCACAGAGGTAAGTTTAAGGTACCTACCTCACTGCCCCCCACCCCGAGTCTTCATGGGGTCCCAAGGCCTCTGAGAATCACTCTTGTAAAAAATGTGGGAATTATGTTTTGAAAAATGCACTAGGGTTTCTGGCATTATTGAGTACCTGCTATATATTAAATGTTTCCTATATCTTTTTTATTTGCCCCCCTCACAGTATCATGAGAAAGGAACTTTGTGAAAGAGGAAACAGTTCAGTTACTCAACAAATATTTATTGAACATCACTAATTATCAAGCAGTTTTCTGGGCACTGGGAATAGAGCAGTGCCCTGTACTCAAAATAGGCAAGTACCTGCTCTGAAAATGCCTACAATCTAGGGGCTCAGAAAAGTCACCAAAAAAGAGAGGGGAGCTGAAACCATACCCATTTCCAAAAGCCCCTCATCATCACATCCTCCTCTGAACATCTGGCTTTCCTCAAGCATCAACATCCAATATAGACTATACTTGTCATTTCAGGCAATAGCATCTGCTGTGTACTGGGCCCTGGACATGGAGGTGAAAGCAGCAGATAAGGGCTGTCTCTTTACAGAACTTACAGTAAGCAAACACACATGCATTAAAGTACCTAACTGAAAACTGTGTTAATTGCAATGAAGAAGTAATAGTGTGTCATATAAAAGAATAAGGGGGACCTATTTTAGATTAAGGGGAGGATCAGGGAAGGCCTCTCTAAGCAAGTGTTATTTGAGAGTTGAGGATAAATAAGAGTTGAGGGGGGAAGCAATATTCCAGACAGAGGGAATAACATGAAGGCCTGATGGCAGGAAAGAGCTTTGTGATTAAAGAACTGAAATAATACAGTGAACAAAGGGCAAGAAGAGGCTGGCTTAAGGAGGTAGGAGCTGGGTTATCTAGGGCCTTGTAAGCAGCAAGGATGTTGCATTTTCTCCTAAAGGCAGTATATTTTATGAAGTTATACAGGAAAGAGTACGGAGAGTCTAACGTAGAAGCTTAAGGAGAAATTGGGTTGTTATTGCAACAATTGGGTGAGAGAAGATGGTTGACTATAGGGGTTGCAATGGAGATAGAAAAGGGGTAGTTAGATTACGGATATACTTATTTAAAAGATAAATTGGATAAAACAGAGGTAACAGAAAGGAAGCATGAATCAAGATTACTCCCAGGTTTAAATGCAACCAGCTGGGTGGGTGGAGCTGTCCTTCACTAAGATGGAGAAGGTTGGAACAAAAGCAGAGAGGGGTGAGATGGGGACTATGAATTTTGCTTCAGTTAAGTAAATCCCTGGTGCCCATGAGACATCCACTTGGAGAGTTAAGAAAGTAGTAAGATAAATAAGGTTAGAGTTCAGACAGTAGGTCTGGGTTAGGAGTTATGAGCACATTTGCATGAGATTTATTGGGGAGTGTGGAAAAGAGAAGGCCTATGGCCAAGCTCTAGGAAAGTCAAACACATGCAAGGCTTAGGAGGATGAAGAGAGAAATGACCTTCTGTGAGAGTTGAGGGTCTGGCAGAAAGCAAGGGCAGAACGCATATTTATTACTAATATCAAAACAAACTTGTATTTCAGTTTCTGTCGAAAAACATCTTCCCGGTTTGGCATAATACTATATAGGTTGGAGTAACTATTGTATTAGGTTGAACCATATGAATTATCTTTTTTTTTGGTAGGTCAAAAATAGTCAAATACTAGCAATTTCACAAAGTTCAACTTCATGCAACACAATTTGAAACAAAATCCATTTATATTGTGGTACAGTATACAATTTTAAAATGTTGCCACTTCACACATGAAGAAGAATTTTTCACTAATATTGGAGGCTTCTTTATGATTGTTCATACTGGAAAAGATATTAGAACAAATCATACATTATAATGCTGCATACGACACACCAATTAGTTTCACCCTGACAGTTGAGCTGACAGCCTGAAAATGCCATTGACAGCCCATCACCATGTTCTGTCAATAACCTCAACACTGTTCTCTGATAAATCTATATATTTAGCAGAGCAATTTAACACCTCTTGCAATTTAACACATCTCAAATTTTTCATCTGTCTTAAGAAAAATCTCTTATTTCCTACTCATTTCTATGTGGAGAAAACATTTAAAGGAAGTTAACAGATACGGTTGATGGCTTAATAATTTAATCTTTGCTTGTAGAGACTATGCTTTGAAAAACTGTTCTGATACGGTTTGACTTACTTCATGTAATTACAGGTCTACCTCATTTTATGAAGTAGACATATTCCAAAAATTAAGTTAATAATTCAATAGCATATTTTAAATTTACCAAGGGCCTCCTGATTTAAAATTCTGACAAGCTCAGAAGTCTGCAGTTTCTTAGCAGATAATATGAATGTGTGAATTGGTCCAGTATAATGGAGAACAGTGTCTGAAGAGGGTATTCCTCATCTAAAGAAAATCTTTTTTTTTTCCCCCTAATATAATAAACTCTGCAAAACATAATTTAGCCAACATGAGGTGAGACAGAAAGATTTCGGTCTGCCAAGCTGAAATGGTCTGCCAGTTTGAAATGACTAATTTAAAGTAATCTTGCAGTGAATTTTCTATTTTTTTAAAATATATATTATCATGAAACATTCTCTAGTTTTTATCTGAAATTAGAGTTTTTATATATTGACTTTATTATTTTTATAGAGTTCAGATATGTAATTGTAACTAATTTTTTAATTTTAAGAATGCAAGAGAATTCATAGTTGCAGAATGCGAAGTACAATACATGACATACAAATACTGTGAAGTAACTGTGGACAATTCCATAGAAATACACAAAGTATTCTGGTTACTTCTGAGATCATGATTGTATTGCAGAACTATGTTTTGTCTGGAAATAAATACAAAATAGGTACTGTGTGGGAATACCTGAAATAACCTATATAATTTTCTATGCCTCACTTTCCTCATCTATGAAATGAGAGTTATGATAGTACTTGTCTCATAGGATTGTCATAAAAATTAATGGTGAAAATGTATGGATGTAAAGAGATGAGTGCTTAGGTCACAGTAAAAAAATCAGTCTCAAAAAGTGAAGTAGGTCTGGATTTTCTTCTAGAAAACACCCACCGTCTCCTTAAAACCTTTCATTTTCTCTTCACATACTAATAATAGTCTTCACAAGATACACAAATAAGTATCACGAACACATGATGGTAAACCCATTGCTCCATGTTGCCTTTTCTATTTCATTAATTTCTATGTTCAGTCATCTTGTCCTAACTCTGTCATGCTACACTGCATGGCTAAAAATATATTTCTTGTAGAGCTTGCTAAATTCAACCTGGAAAGAAATGTCATGTAATATGTAATTAGTCATTTCATACACACATCTCTAAACAGATATTTCAATGCTGTCATTTTAGATATTTGGGTGACATACACATGTAGTGACATCCAGAAAAAAAGAAAAGTTTTAGTTTCTTTAATTTCTCTGAAAATAAGTCATCCTGGCTAGGTGTTTTACCAATAGCTGTGAATTACTTTTTAAGCACCAAAAGTTTTTATTTTACCCATTGAAACTTTAAGAAAATGTATAATTCACTTATTTTCCAGAAAATTGGAAATGTAACAATCCTCTTTCTTATGACTGAGGTCACTTTTTAAAAACTTACTGGCTCTGTCCTTAACCCAGCTGATATCTACTGAGCATCACATACTGCCCCACAGTTCATGTCTCTGCACTTCCCTGAGGTATCAAGACATGAATCCTTCAGGCAACTATGCTTTCTTAGTTTTTTTCCTCTCTCATCTTTTGTTTATATTGAATCACTGTTAATTTGTCTAAACATATAAATAGCATTCAATAGTAAATTAAACAGTTCATTAATAGTAAATAGATTCTGCATAAAGGCTAATGGATGAATAAGGTGAATTTCACAGCAAGGAATTGGGCTGGGTTTGTAAGCTTATTTCCTGCATTCGAGGGTGTGTTACAGTGGAAATTCTGGATCCATTTAATAAACGAGATCTTCCTGTTAAAGTTTTTCATTTATAAAAGTCATTCTAAACGGAAGAAAAGAAAACAATTCTTGAAATATAAGTTAGTGCGCTATTACATTTAAAGCGAGACTGGGTTTATGGTTTTAAGTCATCAGCCTGATAGTCATGATTGTCTTGTATAAAATAGCAATTACTGTACTGTAGCTTGTCATATATAGTTACTGGTCCTCAGTGATGATTATTCATGCCAGGTAGCTAGCTGAATATTATGTTTTTATGACGGTAAAAAGCATAGGTGTCTTAATATATTTTGTGGAGGTTGAGATGGAGTCAAACCGAAAAATAAAATTTCCCCATTGGAACGTTGTATGAGAGTAAACTAGAGCAACGAAAACAAACAAAAATTTAAGACATAGAAGAGAGGAAATGAGATTCCGTATTTTAATGAAAGTTGACTTCCTCAATCATAAAAGCAAGGGGATAATTTCAAAATAGTGATATATCAATCTTGGTGAGTCATTTTTAATAATATGAAGCAAACTGAATGTAGATGAATACAATCCTTTTAAAGATTTAAATGCTTTATGTTTTCAGCTGATTTATAATGGTTACTTTTTGAACTACTGTATTTTTTCTTTTTTTGCTGCTCGACTCAAAACTTTCTTAGTCCTCCTTATCAGTTTCTCCCTTATCCCAAACGAGTGGTAATAAATCCAAATGGAGGCTGGGAAAATGACCAAAATGAGCTCAGTGTAAGACAATAGAGCATGGTAGTGATTGTGGAGAACTGGCATTTAGATACAATAGACACACACACTCTGGTATTTAGATACAATAGACACACACACACTCTAAACACACACACACCCTGGTATTTAGATACGATA
>PVKV010042445.1:0-10715 GCA_004027835.1 Alouatta palliata
ATTCTCAGCAAACTGACACAAGAACAGAAAATCAAACACCACATATTCTCACTCATAGGTGGGTGTTGAACAATGAGAACACATGGACACAGGGAGGGAAGCATCTGACACTGGGGTCTGTCGGGGGGAAAAAGGGGAGGGACAGCGGGGGGTGGGGAGTTGGGGAGGGATAGCATGGGGAGAAATACCAGATATAGGTGACGGGGAGGAAGGCAGCAAATCACACTGCCATGTGTGTACCTATACAACAATGTTGCATGTTCTTCACATGTACCCCAAAACCTAAAATGCAACAAAAAGTATATATATTAAAAAATATATATATATATATATTAAACTAGTAGTGTAAATAATATAAACTTCATCTGCTTTCACGAATTAAGTACTAACAGTTCTGTAATGTGCTGATGTGCCCTACTAGACAGTTCTATAGGGTAGCAGTGATCGATTTTATTGTGTGTTTTTTTTTTTTTTGAGATCAGAGATGAGACTTAAATTTTTTCAAAATGAAGAGATTCTCTCTCAACCAATATTATCAAATGCTTAATGCCTTTGAATTTAGCTTTACTGAGTAACTCATAATGTCTCCTAAGGAAGTTAACCTAAAATTACAAAACCAAACCATGCCTGTAAGAAAAACTTATACTGGAAAAAGCCATTTTGAAGATATAACTGATTTCTTTATACTCAAAGTAATGTGAAATTGTTTTTATATACTTTTCATGCTGTCAAATGTTGCGACACAAATTTGCAGGAAATGTTATTTTCTGAGCCTAAACTACAATCTTAGTAGTGTTTTTTGTATCTTAATGCAAATGCAAAAAATTCCATATTTCAAAATCCATTTAACTTCTCAGTTGGACAGCTTTCACCTATCCTGCATTTGAAACTGATTCATCTGCAATACAGTGATATAACAAAAGAAAATTATAAAGAGAAGAATTAAATACAGCCCAATAAATACTTTCAAAGTGATGACTATGCTCAATTAAAATATATGTTTATGGATTGATATTAGTATGTGGCAGTGTTAATCTGTACATAGGTCATTTTCAAAGGTGAAATACAAAAGATCTCACTACATGTGTATTTACACATAAGCATTACCATGGTTTTTGACAAATGAGAGCAACAATTTTAAATGCCAATTGATGGAAATGTTTCCCCAAAAAAGGATTTAATCCTTCTACTAGTAGACCATAGTACAAAAACATTGTACACTATTATCATTATAATTTGAATTTTATTTTTTTGGAAACTGTTTTCTGTCTTGTACTATAAGATACTGTATTATAAGTATCTATAAAAATTTTCATGATTTTGCCTCAGCCTTCAGAGTTTACAAGTATTTACTATCATGATCCTTACAGACACATTTTAAACTCTTGTTCTATCTCATAATTGTGATAGCAGTTATTTGTAAAACTTATTAAATTTTACAAGTAGAATTCATGTAATTTATTATATGTAAATTGTATCTCAATAAAGTTGATTACAATTTTTGGAACATTTTATAACTAATGAGTGAATTTTCCTTTGTAGAAAGGTTTTTAACTACAGATCAACTTATTTTAAGGCATTCACATTTTATATGCCTCAAAACTCATAGAACTGTGTAACCCAAAGAGTAAATCTTAATTGTAAACTATGTAATTTAGTTAATAATTAATGTATCAATGTGGTTTTATTAAATGTAACAAATGCACCACACTAACAGAAAAATATTGATAATGGGGGAAACTGCAGACAGGGAAGGAGGTGAGGTTAATAGAAATTCTCTGTGTCATCTGCTCAATATTTATGTACATTAATACAAATATAAATTCTGAAATAAATTATATTAATTAAAAATTATTCTGTACTCTTGATAAGCAGTGACTCTATATAAGTATACATATGTTTATATATATATGTGTGTTAGCTCTTTTGTGTCATGTTCAAACAATATGTTATGATTTATCCTATCAGGAGCAGTAAAAATGCATTATAAATATCTTTTATTTTTTATTTATGTAATCCTTTCCTAATTTATGCAAAGTTTTGGTACATATATTATGAGTCTATGTTGCTTGGCAAATAATATTTTAGAATTGTATTTCTGAAATGATGTATGGTGAAATGACATTTTCATCATTAATTTCCTAAATATTTTTCTACTCCTCTCTCTTTGCCCTTTTGGGGATGCCAAGAACATACATATTGGCTTTCATAAAATTATCCCACAGTTTACAGGTGCCTGTGTTCTTTCATTGTTTTTAAATCCATTTCTCCCCTGGTATATCATTTTGGAAGTGTCTGTTGCTATATTTTCAGGTTTAATAATCTTTTCTTCTATGATATTTAATCAGCCTTTAATTTATTTCATTACACTTTTCATCTCAGAAATTGTTGTTTTCCTTTTGGGTCTTTCCTTTTCCTTCTATATATCCTTCTAGTCTCTACTTAACATACAGAAAATATGCAACATAGAATAATTGTTTTAATGTCCTCATTTGCTAATAACATTTGTATAAGGTCTGTGATAATTTTGATTAATTAATGTTTCTCTTCACAATGGTTTAAACATTCCTGCTTCTTTTTTATGCTTGATATTCTTTTATTGGATATGGATATTGTAAATTTTAATTTTTAGATTACATATGTTTTTATGTTTCCATAAATATTCTTGAGATTTTTTTTCTATGATGCAATTAAGCTAAATGAAATAATTCTGGTTCTCTTTGGCTCTTGAGATTTGTTAGGTGTGACTGAGCAGCATTCAGCCTAGGGCTATTCTCTCCTACTGAGGCACGACTTTACTGAGTACCCTATTTTATACCCCATGAATTACCTGATTTTCTAATCTGGCTGGCAAGAATAGGCACTCTTCTTGGGAACTCACACTAGCCCTGTGTGTGTACCAGGTCCTGTTCCCTCCAATCCTTTTGCATTTTTTTCTTTGGTCTCAGTTCATTTCATCTTGTGCACATACGAATCAGTTTTCTGATGAATAGTCAAAAATATCACCAGTAGGTCTCAAGGATTTTGTCTTTCTGCAGGTTCTTTGTCTCCATTATTTTGTTTGCAAGCTCTAGCTGACTCTGTTTCACTGGTGTCTCCTCTCAACTGTTTCCTCAACTTAAAGATGTGCACAAGGCTCCAAGTGGGCCCTCTCCTCCCTGTGCTGTGGCCTGAAAATTTTCTCAGAGAAATAAACTGATGCAGTCTTAGGGCTCACAACATTGGTTTTCTGTTTCTCAGCAATAACTGCCTTTCACTGCTCATTGCCTAATATATTGAAAATGATTTCTTATTTTGTCTCAGATGCTTTAGGTAGGAGGTTTAATCCAGTCTCTGCTCTAATCTTGATCAATTGTAGAAGTGTGACTAGTAATCATCAATTAAGTATCACACCTTGTCACATTTAATTAATATAAAAATTGTGGCAACTCTGGATGATGGCTTTGACTCTTCCTGGAAGGTGTCCATACTTTTATTTTAGTAGATACTTAGAGAAGAAAGAATTCCAGCTGATGAAAACAGAAAATGGGTAATTTGAAAGTTAGGCCTTTCTAGTCTATTTTTGTATTGCTTACTCCTTGAGTAGATCCTTTCATAATTTTAACTGAAGTCCATGAATGTTTATCAGGGCTCCTCTTTTTCACAGATCCACAAATCACTGATTTGTATCGCTCTAATACTGTAAGAATGCTCAAAGCTAAGCTTAGTCAGTTTGTTGCCTCTTTTTTTTTTTTTTTTGGTCTTGTAGGCATTTAGTTTCTTACAGTTTAGAAATTTTCCAATTCCTTGAAGAAAAAACTATAAAGAATATTGATAATATTGATCTCATATCTGTGCTTTTCACTCCTTTTTATGATCTTGCCCATTCCGGGCCTGGGGATCTTGACTCTCCTCAATTTCTAATTTTGTCTAGATTTAATCACTTTTTCTGAGAAAGAAGAACTGGCTGATATAAGCCACTTCATCACAACTAGAAATGTAAATCTCTTTCTTACCAGTTATTGCATTTGTCTTCCAATTTTAATATCCATTCCATAATTTTGGTCAAGCCTTTATCATCAATCATGGGGACAATTAACACAGTCTCATAACTTAACTTCTTGCCTCTAGTTTTGAATTTATTATTCTGGCGTCCACATTCTTCAACTTGAAATCCTTCAAATATTTTTTTTCAACTAGCATAGCATTGTAAAATACATTCCATAATTTGTTTCCTGAGTATCTATTTCCTTACTCCATTCAGAGCATCCTTCTGTTCTGTTTCAACAACAATTTGCAGTTTGATAAAGAAGCTTTTTCGATGTTAGTTTGATAAAGAAGCTCTATCAAATGGCAAGAGGGTCAAGTGGGTGACTTGAGAGATGAAGTGCACTGTTTGATCTTTGTTGACATGCTTCTGGGAGGTTACATCCCTTCTCTCCTGATTCTTCCCTTGGGATGTGCCATCTGCATGCACAGTGGCTTGCCAGCACTTTGGAGGTGCCACATGCCCAGTGTGTTTACTGAAGTTGTGCACTTGAGGCATTCTTCCTTTACCAGTGGAGTGCTTCTGGAAGAACATGACATACAGGTTAAACTCCACTATTTTGCCTCTAGTGCGCATGCTTGATCCCACTTACCCAACTCCTGAGATCTTACCTGGAAGCTACTGATCACCAGTTTTTGGTGTTTCTATCAGAAGAATGCCTTTCTTTGAAGCTGTCTATGATCAATTATTACTTTAGAGAGACTGCTTAACCACCTGACCATCACCTGACATTCCCGGTGAGGTAGAGGGTGTCCTCTTCTGCCTTGTATGTGTCTACCTACCTACTGTAATGATAGTAGATATTACCATTTTTAAGCAATAGATTTCAGGCTTTTTAAAATCAATAAATTGATAATTCATGATAGAAAATCTTAGAAGTTTCTTTTAAAATTCCAGGGTAATATACAGAAAAAATAATTTTGTGGAACATGTATATTAAAAATTTATTATAGAAAGTCTTAGAAGATGCTTTTAAAATTCCAGGGCAATATAAAGAAAAATGATTTTGTGGAACATGTATATTAAAAGATTAGACGACAGCAGAGCAATCTGATTTACTATAGAATTAAAGGTATATGAAATGAGTTGTTTACAAACAAAATACACCTTATTTTCATAAATCATATGAAAATAAGAAATCACATTTATCAATCTGTCTAAACTTTACAAATTCTAAACATTCATGTAAATATGAGCTACCTCAAATCAATCAAATTCTCCTTTGGATGGCCATTTATTTGTAAATTGAAGGGCTTTCATGTAAATATAAGTAAGACAGTTATAAATCAGAGTGAAGCAGAGCTTGTACGAGTATGCAAATTGGCAAAGAAACTTGAAACTCATAGGATTCTACTAATTCAATTACCAGGAAGCTGATTGCCAATCTGATTCAAGTATATGAGGATGGCTACCTCATTAAACCTAATGACTCCCTCTAGCTAGACATGAGTGGGGTTGCCAACTGTTAAATTTTGGTAGCCCAATCAAAAATGTGCCAGCAGCACTCTAAACAACAACTATTAGAACTCCAAGTATGAAGAACAATTATTTCCTATAACTAAGATTCTAAGAATGAAATTAAAAAGGAAAGAAGACAAGACTCTCTATGGGGCTATATATAGCATCAAAAGATTTTTTTGGCAAAGCAAGGTAACAGCTGTGGTGTAAGAAAAGCTTCATTTCATCATATAAAACTGAGAAAATTAAAACTGAATGAGAGAGCAGAGATCCTTTTCTCTGTTTTTAGCAGCCAATTTTCATGTTTCTATAGGGATAAGTTGAATATAAAAAATATAAATAAAATAATAATTATGTCTCAAATGAAATTTGTCACTTTACAAAATATCTATTATTTTAAAATCCATAAAGCACTCACTTAAATACTTTAGAAAATATTAACAAAATGCCTATATTTTATGAAGTGTCATTTAATAAAATAATCATGCTTGTAGAGAGGTTCCTGGAGTTTGGTAAATAAATAAAATCTGGGTCCACTGAGCTTATTTCAGAAATTGATTTGTTTCATCTTAGTTTTTTTCTTTCCCTTAGTTAACAGTGTCATCTAACTTGCAGGGACTGAGTTATAATTAATGTGATGGGAATTGCATATTTTTAAAAGTCATAGATAATAATTACTCCTTCTGGTTCCCAGGCATCACTTTAGCACTTCCATTAGGTGCATAAAAATACAGAGACATGCATGTCTCTCTAAGTCATAAGCTTAGAGTTTTGTGCCTCTCTGAGGTGCACACACAGAACCAATACTTAAACCAGGTGAGTAATGTTTCTTTCCCTGTAAATATTTTAAATCCTAGCTTCCAAAAGTTGAGAGAACTATCGTAGCAGAAGGGAATCAGTTACAACTGTGTGAAAGGCAGTGCATTCGCTCAAGACAGTTGTATTTGTTCGTTTGTGTTTTAAATTAGCATTTGTTTACTTGAACAATCAAAATGAAGAAAATAAAAATTTCACACTCTGGTGAGCAAAGCATTTAGGGGTCCACTAGTTTCAGTGACAGAAAAATTGCTATGCCACTGAAAAACATATTACTAGAAAAAGAGTTAAACTAAATTTTACATCAAGGCTCAAGTCAACAAACAAGTTTTCAATGTTAGGCTTTGATTGAGAGATGAAACCATGAAAAATCAATAGCCTGTTTGAAAGAGTAAAAGATATGATATTAAAGTGATGCTTGGTGTAGAAACGAATCTTGAGAATTTCATATATCAAAAAGAAAAAGTTGGTCTATAATTTTTTTACCACTATGCTTTCCAAATTTCTGTGTAATTGTTAAAAACAGAATCTGTGAAGAAGACTAAGTTTGAAACTTTCTAATTTGAAAGAATTATTTTTAATTTAATGGTGAGTAGAATATCTAACAGGACTTTGCATGCCTACTTTATATTCTTTGAAGCAGGAATACACAGTTATTTCCGTATTTTAGGCAATTGTAAGCATGTTAAGAAATCCTGTTATATTTCTTCTTTAATTTTTTTCCTAAGTGGAAAGATTAAAGGCAAAATGAAACATAATTATTTCATAAGCAAAGACCATAAGATAAATAACCTAAGTGGTAACAGAATCCTCACTGGAAATAAGCAAATATGGCACAGAACATTTTAGTTCATTCCTGTTCAGTCCAGGTAAAGATTGCTTTTCAATTACTTGTTTAAAATGAAAGCTTGTGACCCAAACAACTGTGCCAGATTGATATTTGAGATCTCTAATTTGCTGTGCATGACATCCCTTGGAACAGATGCATGCGGACAGAAGTGACTAAAATCACTCTGTTGTGATGGCTGATCAGAGGCTAATATAGCCAAGGAACAGCAGCTTAACTAGGAACTACTCATTGCATCAGCAGTCCTTCATAGAATCAGCCTCAGCTAATTCCATGAATTCTCAAAGACTGACAACATAGATCAAAAATGTTGTCAGTCATTGAAAGTGCGATATGTTTCTGTGTTTTATAACTGTGAAAGCCACTTTCTCATGTGTTATTGAGCACTTATATGAGGCAATGTAAACTAAATTTACCACATAATGTAAACAGGTATTGCTTTATGAGATGTCATTCACTGGTAAGTCTATACAATATCAGTACCTATAACTTGCTCTCATTATCTTAGAATTTGCTTTAAGCAACATTTTTATTTGATATTCCCAATTTAAGGTAAAAGCTGTGTGAGATTAACACAAATTAGAGAGTTAGATTATTAAAGATAGAATATACATCAATCCTTTAAAAGTCAGAGATTTGGTATAACTATTGTATTTTATGTTGAGATTCTAATACACAGAATATTCAATCAGATGAAATCTCATGCAGTTATTTGACAAATATGCATAAATTTTGCTTAAAGCAGTGATTTCTGAAGATGCTTATATGTAAATCAAGAGTTGTTAATTCATTTATGGAAGAATAGACAAAATGTCAGTACTTTAATCCCTATTTATTTGATAGCTAAAGATAAGAAATATACTAAGATGTAATAATATTTAATATACAGATTTCACCATTCCATTACTTATTTGAAACATCCTTCATTTAGGTAATTAAATGATACTAATAGCAGAGTGAGGGTTATCATTCACTGGAAATTTCAGAGGTATTTGAAATTACTAGTTCTCAGATCTAATTAAAAATTCTTTTTCTTTTTTCTTTGTATCATGTAATATTGCTGTAAATTAGCTCATGTAACAAATAAAATTATTCAATATGTTTAAATTACACAGCTACATTGTTTTGCTAATAATGGAAGTTAATTTAATTAAAATATAAAAATAAAATCTATAAATCAAATAACTAGATGTGAATAAAATTTTAGGGCCCCACTATCAACTTTGCCTCAGGAGTGGCAGAGGCAAAAGAAATCTGAGTTTAAGTGGACTCGTAGGGTTCAGATCTGTGTTTGTGCAAGGGTAAACAATATTCCATGGGCTGTTTCTTCACTCTGTTGTTTTGTTTGCTGTGCAGAAAGGTCTTAGCTTGATGTAATCCCATTTGTCTCTTTTTCACTTTTGTTGCCTGTGCTTTCAAAGTTCTAAGAAATTATTGCCAAGAACAATGTGATAGAGCTTTTCCCCTAGTTTTTCTTCCAGAAATTTTACATTTTCAGGTCTTACATTTAAGTATTTATTTTGAATTGATTTTTGTGTATGGTGTGAAATAAGGGTATAATTTTTTTTCTTTCGCACATGGATATCCACTTTTCTTAAAACCACTTATTGAAGAGAATGTCCTTTTCCTACGAGTGTTCTTGGAATCTTTGTCAAAAATAAATTGACTGCAAATACTTAAATGTGTTTCTTGGCTTTCTATCCTGTTCCATTGGTCCATGTGTCTGTTTTTATGCCTGTGCCATGCTGTTTTAGCTATAGTCACTCTATATTTTAATATTAGGGAGTATGATGCCTCCAGCTTTCTTTAGTAATTCTTAAAGTTGAATAGTGTCAGTACTCCAACTTTTTTCCTTTTCTCCAATATTGTGTTAGCAATTTTGGATATTTTGCCTCTCTATAAATTTTAGAATCCATTTGTCAATGTCTACAAAATAACCTCCTGGAATTTAAATTGGGATTGCATTGAATCTACAGATAAATTTGGCAAGAACTGACATTTGAAAATATTAAGTCTTCCTACCCACGAACATGAAATAGCTCTCTTATTAACTTAGTTCTTCTTGATGCCTTTCATCAGAGTTGTGTGGTTTTCCTCATATATATTTTGTACATATTTTGTTAGATTTATACCAAAGCATTTTATTTTTATGGTAATATAAATGGTATTGTGCTTTACATTTTGAATTCTACTTGTTCATTGCTTGTACATAGAAAAGTTATTGATTTTTGTGTGTTATTAACCTTGTATGCTATAACCACTCATTAGTTCCAAAAGGTTTTTTTTTTTTTTTTTTTTTTTGGTAAATTCTTTAAGATTTTCTACATTGTTGCTCATGTCATCCTCAAACAAAGGCAGTTTTATTTCTTTCTTCTCTTTCTGTATCCCTTGTATTTCTTTTTCTGGTCTTAGTGTTAGCTAAGATCCAATATGATGTTGCAGAGCAGTGATTAGAGGTGATGACATTGTGCCTTGTTCCTCATCTTAGCAGAAAAGATTCTAGTCTCTCACCCTTAAATATGATATTACCTGTAAGATTTTTGTAGTTCTTTATCAAGTTGAGAAAGTTTCCCTCATTCCTAGTTTACTGAGATGATACATACATTTAATCAGATTAAAGGAGCATCTTTTTTTCCCTTCATGAAGAGATATTTTTTAATAGAAGAGGCTATTTATTTTAACATTTCTGTTTATGTGATTATTAAATATTTCTCATTTAATGTGTGAATGGAATGAATTTTAGCAAAATATTTTCTAACTTTAAAGTGTTTTTACAACCCTAAGATACATGTTTATTTATTTACATGTTTATTTATTTATTCGATCTTACAACCCTAAGATCGAATTTATTTATTTACTTTTTTTAGTATTTGATAGACTTCAATCACATACATTCTGTTTACCTGTTTTCATTTCTTGATTTGTTGGTGAGTAGATATTTAATAATATATTGATTACAAACTTTCAATTATGATGAAAATATTTTATTTCCTAAGATCCAAGTTTTCTGACTTGTCATTTTCTTCTGTTACGTATTTGTTATCCCTTTCATCATTCACTGATTTCAATTTCTGTCTTCATTATTTTTCTTTTATCTTTTGTTGGGCTTATTTTAATGCCGTTTATCTAATAAATTAAGATAAATGGTTATCTCATTAAATTTGAGGATTTCATAGTAGAATGATTTATAATCCTTTGGATATATACCGAGTAATGGGATTGCTGGGTCAAATGGAATTTCTATTTCTAGATCCTTGAGGAATCGCCACACTGTCTTCCACAATGGTTGAACTAATTTACACTCCCACCAACAGTGTAAGAGTGTTCCTATTTCTCCACATCCTCTCCAGCATCTGTTGTCCCCAGACTTTTTAATGATCGCCATTCTAACTGGCGTGAGGTGGTATCTCAATGTAGTTTTGATTTGCATTTCTCTAATGACCAGTGATGATGAGCATTTTTTCATATGTTTGTTGGCTTCACGTATGTCTTCTTTTGTGAAGTGTCTGTTCATATCCTTCGCCCACTTTTGAATGGGCTTGTTTGTTTTTTTCTTGTAAATCTGTT
>PVKV010042446.1:0-10731 GCA_004027835.1 Alouatta palliata
GAGACTCTGTCTCAAAAAAAAAAGAGAAAAAAGAAAAATTAGCTGGCATGGCGGTGCACACCTGTAGTCCCAGCCACTCAGGAGGCTGAGGCACAAGAATCACTTGAACCGGGGAGGCAGAGGTTGCAGTGAGCTGAGATGGCGCCACTGTACTTCAGCCTGGGTGACAGAGCAAGACTCTGTCTCAACAACAACAAAAACAAAACAAAACAAAACAAAACAAAAAAAGAACACAAGTGGGTCAGGTATGGGGTGGTTTTATACCTGAATTCCCAGCACTTTAAGAGGTGAGGCAGAAGGATTCTTTGAGCGCAGGAGTTTGAGATCAACCCTGGCAACATAGTGAGACCCCCATCTATTCAAAAAAAATTAGCCGGGCGTGGTGGTGCACACCTGTGGTCCCAGCTATTAGAGAGGCTAAGGTGGGAGGATCACTTGAGCCTGGGAGGTGGAGGCTTCAGGGAGCTGAGATCCCCCCACTGCACACCATCTTGGGTGACAGAGCAGGACTCTGTCTCCAAACAAATGGACAAAAAACCACAACTGTATTCTCTTACTGTTCTGGACATCAGCAGTCAGCAATCATTTTCACTAGGCTAAAGTCAAGCGGTCAGCAGGGCTGGCTCCTTCTGGAGGCCCCAGGGGCTATCCTTGCCTTACCTGCTTCCAAAAGCCACATACATCTCTTGGCTCATGGCCCTTTTTTCCATCTCCAAAGCCAGCAGTGCAGCAGCTTCAAATCTCTTTCTCTCTGGTTCTCTGCTTTGTTGTCCTATCTTCTGCTGTCTGAAAGACAGATGGGAGGAGGAGTTCCTTTTACAGGGCCTGCTGTGATTGCATGGGGCCCATCTGGATAATCCAGGATACTCTTCCCATTTCAAAGGCCCTAACTGAATCACATCTGTGAAGTCTCTTTTGCCATGTAAGGTCACATTTACAGGTTACAGGGATTAGGACTTGGATACCTTGAGGGGCCAATATTTTGCTTATCACAGTGGCAAAGTATGTGGGCTCTGAGTCTGGATATGGAGTCTTGATCTGGGTAGCTCAACCTCTAAATTGCTGTGTCACCAAGTGATTTAACCTCCCTGTGCCCCAGAGTGCAGAGATCAGGAGGTGAGGGAGCCCCGCAGTTTGAGGAAGTGAAAGCAATTCAGGCTGATGGAGGACGGGAGGAGTGGAAGAGGCCCTTGGCCTCAAGCCCACGCTCTGAGTCAGTTTCCGAGTCTGTAAAATGGAAATGATAACGGTGTCTACGTCGTAGTGCTGGCTGTCATTGGATTAAATGAGTTAAGACTTGTGAAGTGCTGAGCATGGTGCTTAGCACAGAGACAGTGCTCAGTAAATGTTGGCAATTTGATATTGTCTTATTTTGGGTTTCCTCAAAAGCAGACTCAAGTCCAGGATTCAAATGGAAGTCATTTATTTGGGAAGCGATTCCAAGCAGTGCTGGCAGTCGAGGTGGGAGGTGAGGCTGGAAGGAGAGGAAACCCACAAAAGGTGCATTCATGAATAGGCTGCTCCTGTGGGCGTCGGGAGCTCCACCCTGCAGGGGAACCGTGAGGGCCAGGTAGATCAGAGAAAGTCACAGCTGCATGGCCAGATGTGATGGATCAGGCCTGTAATCTCAGCATTTTGAGAGACTAAAGCGGGCAGATCTCTTGAGGGCAGGAGTTCGAGACCAGCCTGGGCAACATGGCGAAACTCCACTCTACAAAATATACAAAAATGAACTGGGTGTGGTGGTGCGCTCCTATAGTCCCAGCTATTTGGGGGCTGAGGCAAGAGGATCTCTTGAACCTGGGAAGTCGAGGATACAGTGAGTCATGTTCCTGCCACTGCACTCCAGCCTGGGTGACAAAGTGAGACCCTGTTGGAAAAAGGAAGGAAGGAAGGAGAGAGAGGAGAGAAGGGGAAGGGGAAGGGGAAGGAAAGAAAAGGAATGAAATGGAAAGGAAAGGAAAGAGGAAGGGAAGGGAAGGGAGGGGAAGGGAAGGGAAGGGAGGGGAAGGGAGGGAAGAGATGGGAAGGAAGGAAAGGAAAGGAAAGAGGAAGGAAAGGGAAGGGAGGGGAGGGAAGGGAAGAGAAGGGAAGGAAGGAAAGGAAAGGAAAGTCATAGCTGCTGGCAGCTAAAGTGAGTGGTGCAGGCTGAAGGGGCCTGGGTGGGCATCGAGTGTGCTGCAGACATCACACAGGGCCATCCCCGCCCTGGAGCCTTGATCACTGGGTCCAGGATCTGGTGTGACTATACACAAAGGGACATCCGCAGAAGAGTCTGGCTCCTTCTGTCCTGGAAATGGGGCCTGAGCCATCTGGGCCGCTCGGAACAGTTGGGAGAGGCTTTAAATCAGTTTCATTTCCTTTCTCCAAGATATAGGTGTTGTCTAGGGCAGGCTGAGGTGGAAGGATTAACAGAGTCCCACCAGTCCAGGTGAGGTTTTCATGGCAGGTGCCTGGGAGGCCGGCTCTGGAGTCCAGCACCTCAGGGTCTAAGAGGAAAATAGTGTCTGTGGACAAATGCTTGGTCGGGGCTAAACAGCTGGGAACACCAGTCACATCTCTGCTTTGTCCAGGGAAGCAGAAGGGCCATGGAGGGCAAGAGGAGGAGGGCAGGAAGGAAATGACCTTTCAAAAGGACACAGGCTGGCCAGGCGCGGTGGCTCATGCCTGTAATCCTAGCACTTTGGGAGGCTGAGGTGGGCAGATCACCGGAGGTTAGGAGTTCAAGACCAGCCTGACCAACATGGAGAAACCCTGTCCCTACTAAAAATACAAAATTAGCCGGGCGTGGTGGCACACGCCTGTAATCCCAGCTACTCGGGAGGCTGAGGCAGGAGAATTGCTTGAACCCGGGAGGCGGAGGTTGCAGTGAGCTGAGATCACACAACTGCACTCCAGCCTGGGCAACGAGAGTGAAACTCCGTCTCAGAAAAATAAATAAATAAAAGAACACAGGCCAGGAGACCGTAGTCCTGGGTGGAGGGCAGGGCTGTTGTGGTTTTCTGAGATATTTTGGGCATGAATAATGCTCAGACTGTAGGGTGGACACAAAAAGGGAAGTGGAGAGAGATCCCCAGAGACAGGGAAAGGTCAGCTACCCTGCACAGCCAGAACCTCAAGAGGCCTTACCCGCATCTCCCCACGGCGGTGAGAGGCAAAGGTCGCTTCTGGTTCAGAAAACCTTCAGGGGCCCCAGGCCCATGGCAACAGGGTTGGTTTGGACATGAGGATGGAACTCTGGGGTAGTGCACCCCCAGCCACCCTGCACTCCAGCACTTCCCAGTCCTTGCTCTGCTCTACACCCTGGGGGAACCCTGCTGACAGAATGTGGCCAGCTGCTGAAAGCCTGAGATTTGGGACAGACCTTGACTTCATTCGAAGTTCCAAAAACAGGCCTTCCTTCCTTAAGGGGCTCCTTCAACCCTGCGACCTCCCTGCCCCCATGATCGGTACACATGACCTCATCTGTCCTCTGTGAGGCAGAGGAAGAGAATTCTGTGTCTCCTTCCAGTCTCCCTGATCCAGGAGCCCCTATGGTCAAGAGCCTTCAGCCCGCGTCCTGGTCCCAGCTCTGCTAGCTGTGTGATTTGTTTTGTTTTGTTTTGTTTTGTTTTGTTTTGTTTTGTTTTGTTTTGTTTTGTTTTGTTTTGTTTTGTTTTGTTTTGTTTTGTTTTGTTTTGTTTTGTTTTGTTTTGTTTGAGACAGAGTCTCACTGTGTCGCCCAGACTGGAGTGCAGTGGCACTGTCTCAGCTCACTGGAACTTTTGCTTTCGAGGTTCAAGTGATTCTCATGCCTTATCCACTGGAGTAGCTGGAATTATAAACATGCAATATCATGACCAGCTAATTTTTTTTTGAGACGTGGTTTTGCTCTTGTTGCCCAGGAGTGCAATGGCCCAATCTCGGCTCACTGCAATCTCTCCCTCCTGGGTTCAAGTGCCTCAGCCTCCGGAGTAGCTGGGATTACAGGCATGTGCCACCACACTCAGCTAATTTTATATTTTTTAGTAGTTTCTCCATGTTGGTCAGGCTGATCGCAAACTCCCAACCTCAGGTGATCTGCATACCTCGGCCTCCCAAAGTTCTGGGATTCCAGGCATGAGCAACCACACCTGGCCTAACTTTTGTATTTTTAGTGGAGACGAGGTTTTGCCATGTTGGCCAGGCTGGTCTGGAATTCCTTAACTCAGGTGATCCACCTGCGTCGGCCCCCCAAAATAGTAGGATTACAGGCATGAGCCACTGCGTCCAGCCTAGCTGTGTGCCTTTGCAAGTTATCTGACCTCTCTGAGCCTCCACTACCTTCCTCTCAGTAAATGGGCTGATCATAATGGGACCCACCTGATGAAGTTGTAAGGCCCAAATAAGTTAGTTCCTACAAAGCACTCACACAGTGCCTGGCACACAGGAAACCACCAACTTCTCTATCTGATATGTGTTGTACCATTCATCCTCATAACAGCCCAACTGTGCTCGCCTTGTACCCTGTATGGTCCCTGTCAGAGCAAATTATCCTGCTGTGATGGATGACAACATTCTAGTAACTTCCCAGACCCTTCCGTTGAAATTTCAAGGCAGGCACTGCTCCATTGTTGTTCCCAGCACAGAACATGGGTGCCCTAAAAATATTCATGTTGAAAGAATGCTTGTTTGCCAGGCATGGTGGCTCACGCCTGTAATCCCAGCACTCTGGGAGGCTGAGGTGGGCAGATTACAAGGTCAGGCGGTCAAGACCATCCTGGCCAACATGTTGAAACCCCATATCTACTAAAAACACAAAAAATTAGCCGGAGATGGTAGCACATGCCTGTAGTCCCAGCTACTCGGAAGGCTGAGGCAAGAGAATCGCTTGAACCCAGGAGGCAGAGGTTGCAGTGAGCCAAGATCACAACCCTGTACTCCAGCCTGAGCAGAAGAGTGAGACTCCGTCTTACAGAAAGAAAGAAAGAAAGGAAGAACTCTTGTTTGACAGACCATGAAGCTGTGGGTGGAGGGTTTCAGGGACATATACATGGTTCCCAGCAATGGGCAGGGGCATTCAATACACAATATGCAGAGTCTAGCCCCTGCTACTATGTCTTATCTGCAATGTTTGAGTGGCTTCTGTACCTCAGGCCTTGGGCTGGGCACTGGGGAGAGACAAAAAAGCAGGGGAACTCTGAGCCTTGTTCTTGAGGTGCTCCATTTTGCAGGGAAGATAAATCCACAAATATCTGGAATACACCAGGCATTCCATACATGAGCCTCAGCTCTTTGGATCCACCTTGTGGCCCTATGTCCTGGCACAGGGTGCTCAAGAAATATTCATTGAATCAGGCTGGGCGCAGTGGCTCACACTTGTACCCAGCACTTTGGGAGGCTGAGGCGGGCAGATCACAAAGTCAGGAGTTCAAGACCAACCTGGCCAACATGGTGAAACCCCATCTCTACTAAAAATACAAAAATTAGCTAGGCATGATGGTGGGTGCCTATAATCCCAGCTACTTGGGAGGCTGAGGCAGAAGAATCACTTGAACCCAGGAGGCAGAGGTTGCAGTGACCTGAGATCTTACCACTGCACTCCAGCCTGGGCAACAGAGCGAGACTCCTGTTTCAAAAAAAAAAAAAGAGTCACAAATGAGATGATCTGAGGATGAGAAAAAAAGCTTCGATTGTCAGGCAGAACGTCACGGAGCTTAAAACCACAGACTCTGGCCAGATTTCCTTGTCCAAGTCCTGCCTTTGCTGTTTCTCGGTTGTGTTCCCCCAGCTTCTCCTCACTTTGGCATTCTGATCTTTTTTTTTTTTTTTAATTTTTTAACATAAAAATGGAGATGGGGTCTCACTCTGTTGCCCAGGCTGGTCATAACTCCCGGGATCAAGTGATCCTCCCACCTCACCCTCCCAAAGTGTTGAGATTATAGTCATGAGCCGCCATGTGTAGCCTGCATCCCCATGTTTAAAAAGGGCATGATAATTATTATCTTGCTCCAAAGGCTACTGTGGAGATGAAATGAAATCGTGACTGCCAGGAGCCAGGCACAGGGTGCAGCCGAGGAAAAGGCTTGGTGAATGAATGCTGGAACCGGTCTTTGAAACTTTTCTTGTCCCCATTCACCTGGAGTGTCCCCTTCTTTTCCCTAAGCCCCCCAAGCCTAGCTCACTCCTACTTAGCTTGATTTTTGCCTCCTCCACCAAGCTGCCCTGCTCTCCAGAGTGGAAGTGCATGGAGCTCTCAGGGCATTGCTGGAGCACAGATGCACGCCCCACACCTGGTTAGTTCCATACCAGACCTTCCACTCCATGCGGAGGATCTGTATTCATCTCAACCACAGCCATGTCCCTACACCTGGCACAGGGTCAGGCACGTAATAAACGCTGAGTTAATAGAGGAAATAAACTAGTGGGTGGGTGGATGGATAGATGGATGGATGGACAGGTACCAGGCTGAGGGACAGCATTCATCCTGCAGGCTGTGAGTAGCACTAAGGCATGGGGCATCCACAAGTGTGTGGCCTCGAGCCTGATGGTTCAGGCCTGAGGAATCTACATCCTGTCCCTGCCCTGGGTGGGGTGTTTGCTCTACTTTTATTTCCACAAAACAATGAACTGCAAACACCCTCAATCCAGCGAGACAATTCTAGAAACTTAAACGGCCCTTCCCTCCCTGACCAGCAAAGGGTGACAGGGTCTTTGCCACCCATATGTGGTTGGCTTCATGATCCTAGAAACTGCACTCCCAAAAGTTCACAGTCCCATCTGTTAGTTTTTCCTTTATGTGTAAGAAAACATACTCACACACCTTCCACTTTATCTCAGTGATTTACAGTTTCCTGTGTCCTCTCCTGAAAGATAACTTACACCTAATTGAAAGTATTATATCCTGTGCATTTGGTTTTATTGTCATTTGACATCTTACTTTTCATGGGATCAGAAGCTATTTATCTGTGTCACCACTCCTAGCTGTGGCCAGGTCCTTGTTGTACAGAATGTCATTTACTGACCCATCCCCTCATAGTCAGACATCTGGAACTGGGCTCCTTACGGAGTCTCATAATCCAAGCAGCCCTGCGGCTGGGTGCAGAACAGCATGGCCAGGGTACGGCCCTTGTGTAAAAAAGGTGGAGCAAAGTACATATATTTGCCTGTCTGTTCATAAAATATCTCTGGAATGATTCCTAAGAAAATGGTAACATTGCTACTTTTGGGGACAGAGATGGGAGGACTTATCACCACGTATGCCTTGTTATCTTTTGCATTTTTGCATTTTACCACTTGCATAGGTTTTCTTTTTTAAAGGTAATTTACATTTTAAAAATAAAGATTTCTGGCCTGGGGCTGTGGCTCATGCCTGTAATACCAGCACTTTGGGAGGCCGAGGCGGGAGGATCACAAGGTCAGGAATTTGAGACCATCCTGGCCAACATAGTGAAACCCCGTCTCTACGAAAAATACAAAAATTAGCCAGGCGTGGTCGTGTAGGCCTGTAGTCCCAGCTACTCGGAAGGCTGAGACAGGAGAATCACTGGAACCAGGAGGCAGAGGTTGCAGTGAGCCGAGATCGCACCATTGCACGCCAGCCTGGGCAACGAGAACGAAACTCCATCTCAAAAACAAAACAAAACAATTTTTTTCTTTGAGACAGTGTCACTCTTTTGTCCAGGCTGGAATGCAGTGGGACAATCATAGCTCACTGCAGCCTCAAACTCCTGTGCTTGAGCAATCCTCCCACTTCAACCTACTGAGTAGCTAGGATAACAGCTGCCCGCCATCACGCCCAGCAGTTTTGTTTCATTTTGTTTTGTAGAGACGGGGTCTGGCTTTGTTGCCCAGGCAGGACTTCAATTCTTGATTTCAAGTGATTCTCTTGCCTTGGCCTCCCAAAGTGTTGGGACTCCAGGCATGAGCCACCACACCAGGACTCTCCTTGTTTCATGACTCTGACAGTATTGAGGACAATGGAATGTCCTATAGAATGTTCCCTACATGAGTTCATCGCTGGATCTAATTTTCTCAAATATAGGCCTGGCTAATAGTTTTTTTCTGAGACAGAGTTTTGCTCTGTCACCCAGGCTGATGTGCAGTGGCATGAACACAGCTCACTGCCGCCTCGACCTCCCACCTCAGCCTCCCAAGTAACTGGGACTACAGGCATGTTTTTATTTCTGTAGAGACATTCTTGACATTTTGCCCAGCCAAGTCTCAAACTCCTGGGCTCAAGGGATCCTTCCATCTCAATCTCTCAAAGTGCTGGGATTATAGGTATGAGCCACCACACCCGACCCAGCCTTACCTTTATGACCCATTTATGATTTCTCTCAGAAACTACCCACATGTCCTCTAGGGATAAGGTGACAGCAATATGTGTAGTGACCAGCAATGTACCTCCCTGCCTGATTTTTTGTGGCCTCAGACTAACTTCCTTCCAGGCATGGGCCTATTTGCTGCTGGATTCATCTGCAAAGCCCCATTCCTCTTCCCCACCCTTACCCCCAATTTGGTTTTCTGGCTCCACTTACTTCCTGCTAAATCAGCATGACCATCTTTTATTGTATTTGTATTGTAACAGCCGTTTCTCACGTTGAAGCAGCTCCACCCAACCCTAGACGAACAGCAGACCCACATGAGACCTCTATCAGCAGAACTGCTGGTGAAAATGTGAGGAATGTCTCTGTGCTCCCCTGACTCATCAGACCTCAGATTGACCTTCCTTCCTGTGAGTTCTCTGCACTGAGGTTTTCGTCATCTCAGCGTTCGCTTTGGATGATGTCTGGGTGCTTTCTGTGGTGGAAATGGCTCCCGGCTGAGGAGGTCTGGAGGCCAGAGTTGGTACCACCCATGCTACTAGCCAGCAAGGTGCCAGCTCAAGGAGGGAATTTTTTTGTTTGTTTTTTTTTGAGCCAGAGTCTTGCTCTGTCGCCCAGGCTGGAGTACTACCTATGCTACTAGCCAGCAAGGTGCAAGCTAAGGTAGGGAATTTTTTTTTTTGAGCAGGAGTCTTGCTCTGTTGCCCAGGCTGGAGCGCAGTGGTAGGATCTCAGCTCACCTCAACCTCCACCTCCCGGGTTTAGGCAATTCTTCAGCCTCAGCCTCCCGAGTAACTGGGATTACAGGTGCCCGCCACCATGCTCAGCAAATTTTTTTTTTTGAGACTGAGTTTCACTCTTGTTGCCCAGGATGGAGTGTAACGGTGTGATCTCAGCTCACTACAACCCCCGCCTCCTAGGTTCAAGTGATTCTCCTGCATTAGCATCCTGAGTAGCTGGGATTACAGGCATGCACCACCACACCCGGTTAATTTTTTGTATTTTTGGTAGAGACAGGGTTTCTCCCTGTTGATCAGGCTGGTCTCAAACTCCCAACCTCAGGTGATCCACCTACCTTGGCCTCTCAAAGTGCTGGGATTATAGACCTGAGCCACTGCACCGCCAGGACTTTCTTTTCTTTTCCTTTTTAAAACAGAGACGAGGTCTTTCTCTGTTGTCCAGGCTGGAGTGCAGTGGTGCAATCAAAACTCACTGCAGCCTTGAATTCCTGGGCTCTAGTGATTTGCCTGCCTTGGCTTCCCAAAGCATTGGGATTACAGCATGAACCACCACCCCTGGCCCAGGTGGGGAGTTTCTGAATCTCAGTTTGCCCAGGTGTAAAATGGGATAACTTCTCACTCGTAAAGAACAGGTGAAAGTACTTTGCAGAAGGTACAATCAGTTCAAATATGAGACCTCAAATCTTCTACTGAGGGCTTAAGGGCAAGATGAAAAGTGAAGGGGTTAGTGTGGGGTGGGTGTAGTCCAGAACAGCCCTTCTCAAAATAGCCTTTTTGAGAATGGAGTGGGGGTGGGTGGGATCTCAGACCTTAGCTTTAAAATTCATGAAAACTTGACATTCTGTGCACTAAGGGCAGGGTCAGCTTTAGGGCATGTGACCCAGGCTCTTTTAAAAAAATTTTTTTTCAAGATGAGGTCTTGCTCTGTTGCCCTGGCTGGAGTGCAGTGGTGTGATCACAGCTCCTGCAGCCTCGACGGCCCAGGCTCAAGCCATCCTCCCACCCCCAGCCTCCCAAGTAGCTGGGACCACCAGCAGCACCACCATGCCTGGCTACGATTTTTATTATTTGCAGAGATGAGGTCTCGCTCTGTTGCCCAGGCTGATCTTGAATTCCTGGGCTCAAGCAATCCTCCAGTCTTGGCCTCCTAAAATGCTGGGATTACAGATGTGAGTCACCATGCCCAGCTGATATTCTTGGTAATTTCTGAACAAGGGCCTCACATTTTCATTCTGCACCAAGCAGGTCCTGCTAATGGCACTCAGTGTAAGAACAGGAGGGCGATGGGCCACAGGCTGGGATTCATCTGGAGAGGCAAAGAGGAGGCTGTGATTTGGGAGGATGGCTGAAGCTGGGGCCCCAGCGGGAAAAAAAAAAAAATCCCTGGGATGGGAGGCAGGCTTTTCAGTAAATCTTGCTAAACTGGGAAGGAACATTGCCTTTTAAATTCCTGAGAAACATTTATTGAAACTTCCAGCCGGGCGCGGTGGCTCACGCCTGTAATCCTAGCACTTTGGGAGGCCGAGGCGGATGGATCACGAGGTCAAGAGATCGAGACCATCCTGGTCAACATGGTGAAACCCCGTCTCTACTAAAAATACAAAAATTAGCTGGGCATGGTGGCACGTGCCTGTAGTCCCAGCTACTCGGGAGGCTGAGGCAGGAGAATTGCTTGAACCCAGGAGGCGGAGGTTGCGGTGAGCCGA
>PVKV010042447.1:0-10714 GCA_004027835.1 Alouatta palliata
ATCCCAGCACTTTGGGAGGCCGAGGTGGGTGGATCACGAGGTCAAGAGATCGAGACCATCCTGATCAACGTGGTGAGACCCCGTCTCTATTAAAAATACAAAAATTAGCTGGGCATGGTGGCACGTGCCTGTAGTCCCAGCTACTCGGGAGGCTGAGGCAGGAGAATTGCTTGAACTCAGGAGGCGGAGGTTGCGGTGAGCCGAGATCGCGCCATTGCACTCCAGTCTGGGCAACAAGAGCGAAACTCCGTCTCAAAAAAAAAGGAACTAAAAACTGAGATAAGCATACAATACAGCTAGCAGCTGAACCACAGGACTTCTCTTTGAGGGTTAGAAGGAAGAGTAGAATTTCCCTTGTGATCATTTGCTTCGTTACATGAATAGTGTTTGGAACACAGTTAAATTTCTCATTAATCTGAATTAAACAATTTTATATACGGCTTCTTAAATTTTACCAGGACTTAACAGAGGTTCAGGACCCAGGCCCTGGTCCCCTTTCTATTTTTCTTTTTGTTTTGAGACAGAGTCTCACTCTGTCACCCAGGCTGGAGTGCAGTGGAGTGATCTTGGCTCACTACTGCCTCCGCCTCCTGGCTGTAAGCAGTTCTCCACCTCAGCCTCCCAAGCAGCTGGAATTACAGGTGCCTGCCACCACACCTGGCTACTTTTTGTATTTTTAGTAGAGATGGGGTTCCACCATGTTGGCCAGGCTGCTCTCAAACTCCTGACCTCGTGATCCACCTGCCTCGTGATTCACCCGCCTTGGCTTCCCAAAGTGCTGGGATTACAGGTGACAGTCACCGTGCCCAGCTGGTCCCCTGACTTTCACAGCTACATTTGCAACTGGAAAATCAGCAGTCATTGTTATCTTTTGCTTTTCTCCCCTGAGTTTTCAGATAAGAACAGACCTGAACCTAGAGAAACTTCCCTAGGCCAACAGGAGGCTAAATGGTGGCTTTTAATGGAAATACTTTCCTTTCTTCATTTTTGTGGGGAGACTTATGCCCAGCTGAGAGAATTTGGGTCCCTCTTTAGGGTGACCAACTATCGTGATTTTCCTGGGATTGAGGGAGGTTTCTGGATTGTAGGACTTGCAGTGCTAAAACCTAGAGAGTCGAGAGGCATGGTGGCTCACACCTGTAATCCCAGCACTTTGGGAGGCCAAGCTGGGCAGATCACCACCTGAGGTCAGGAGTTTGAGACCAGCATTGCCAACATAGTGAAACACTGTCTCTACTAAAAACACAAAAATTAGCCAGGCGTGGTGGTGGGTGCCTATAATCCCAGTGTAGCAGGACAAGGTACAGACGAAACCTCCCGGACACCAGATTTAAAGAAGGAAGTGGCTTTTATTCGGCTGGGAGCATTGGCAGGCTTGCGGCTCAAGAACTGAGCTCCTCGACAAAGAAAATCCTAGCCCTTTTAAAGGCTTACAATTCTAGAAAGTGCATGTGAGAGGGTCGCGATTGATGAAGTAGGCTTGGGTATGTGACCAGGTGGGGGTTTAAGCAAGACTGAGGGAACAATGGAGGGCGTTTCTCCATGTGATGGCTGCGATCTATAGATAGGAGTGTAATTAAGGGTGGTGCCCAGTCGGCTAGCCTTTACCTTTTTCTGAATACAGTTTACAACCTAGCCAAGAATGCAAGACAAGCTTGCAGCTTCACTAGGGAGGGATTACTTAAATTCCTTAGCCTCTGTACAACTCTTAAATGGCCTTTACTTTTAGTTAACTACTACTCGTTTTATGCTTGTTATTTAAACTATACTGTGTTCATTTTATTTTCCTTCCAGCTCCTCGAGAGGCTGAGGCAGGAGAATAGTTTGAAGCTGGGAGGGGGAGGTTGCAGTTAGCCGAGATCCTGTCATTGTACTGCAGCCTGGGCGACAGGGCGAGACTTCGTCTCAAAAAAAAAAATGTATAGCATCACATGGATTCTTTGTCCAGTGGCCTTAGCAGGAAGATTGTTTCAGAATTTAGTGCGAACTATGCCCATAGTTCCATGGGCCTGAGTTGCCTTTCCCCACATCATTCTGGTTTTGTTCAGTTTGCCGCCAGGAGTCACTGTCCTGTTCTTTGCTTTGTATACATAAGCACATCTCTTGCCCAAATGGAATTCAGTTTTATCTCAGGCATAAATATCTTCAATATTAAGAAGAGCTGTGTGCTCCCTTTGGTTCCAGAGACTCTGCTTATAGCCAGCAAAAAATGGCCTTGGGGTTGGGCACAGTGGTTCATTCCTGTAATCTCAGCACTTTTCGAGGCCAAGGTGCATGAGGATTGCCTGAGGCCAGGAATTCGAGACCAGCCTTGTCAATGCAGTGAGACTCCCTCTTAACAATAAAAAGAAAATAAGAAAAAATGGCCTTAGACCACAGTCTTCCAGACATATCTGCTTTTGAGAAGTCCTGTTCTGATTGGGCGGGGTGTCTCACCCCTGTAATCCCAGCACTTTGATAGGCTAAGGCAAGAAGATCCCTTGAGACTAGGATTTAGAGACCTAGATGGGCAACATAAGGCGATCCCAGCTCTACACAACACTAAAAAAATTAGCCAAGCATGGTGGTATGCACCTGTGGGCCCAGCTACCGAGGAGTCTGAGGTTAGAGAATCACTTGAGCCTAGGAGGTTCTAGGTTACAGTGAGCTATGATTGTACCACTACACTCCAGCCTGTGTGATGGAGTGAGACCTTGTTTCCAATCCCAGCACTTTGGGAGGCCAAAGCGGGCAGATCATCTGAGGTTGGGAGTTCGAGACCAGCCTGACCAACATGGAGAAACCCATCTCTACTAAAAATACAAAATTTGCTGGTCATGGTGGCACATGCCTGTAATCCCAGCTGCTAGGAAGCTGAAGCAGGAGAATTGCTTGAACCTGGGAGGCGGAGGTTGCAGTGAGCCAAGATTACACCATTGCACTACAGCCTGGGAGGCAGATTGAGACTCCATCTAAAAAAATAATAAAGGGTCAGGCGAGGTGGCTCACGCCTATAATCCCAGCACTTTGGGAGGCTGAGGCAGGTGGATCACCTGAGATTGGGAGTTCGAGACCAGCCTGATCAACAGAGAGAAACCCTGTCTCTACTAAAAATACAAAAATCAGCTGGGCGTGGTGGCTCACACCTGTAATTCCAGCTACTCAGGAGTCTGAGGCAGGAGAATTATTTGAACCCAGGGGGTGGAGGTTGCAGTGAGCCGAGATCATGTCACTGTACTCCAGCCTGTGCAACAAGAGCAAAACTCCGCCTCAAAATCAAAAAATAAATAAATAACAATAAAAATTAGCCGGGAGTGGTGGCACATGCCTGTAGTCCCAAATACTCTCGAGGCTGAGGCAGGAGAATGGCTTGAACCTGGAGGTGGAGGTTACAGTGAGCCGAGATTGCGCCACTGCACTCCAGTCTGAGGGACAAGAGCAAAACTGCAACACTCCGTCTTAAAAAAAAAAAAGGAAGCCCTGTCAAGCCCACAGGCTCCAAGATGGCAGAAAGAGAAAGGCTTTGGGGAATAATTTTTAAATTTACAGCAGCTGAGAGTCTAACTTCCTAGAGGGTGAAAATAGTGAAATACTGAAAGGTGAAGTCCCTTGCCCAAGGTCATGTGACCCCAGACTCTAACGTGGGTTGTCTCTCTGTACCTCTGTATTCTTCTGTCTTCTCTGTTCTTAGAAACGAACTTTTTCTCCCCCCTACAGCAGGCCTTTTGTGGTCAGAACCCTGCTTAAAAAAACCTTTTTCCTTTATTACTTTTGCACACAACTCAGTTCTCTCCAACAAGGCCTGAACTGCCATTGTTCGGTCAAACTTCCTTGCCTCCAGTCCTTCCTCTTTTCAAGATAAGGCCTGTTTTTTCCCAGGGCTCTAGGGAACCACACCTAGAAGAGGCTATTCCAGACAAGCCTAGCATTGGTTCCCTTTTTCTGATAAGGTTCCATTGTTGAGAACACTCCCTTTGTTTCTTACCTGTCTCCAAAACATTCTAGAATTTCTATTTCAGTTTGCTGGTATGGCCATTACTGTTAAGGTGGTGAATCCCAGCACTTTGGGAGGCTGAGGTGGGTGGATCACGAGGTCAGGAATTCAAGACCAGCCTGGCCAAGATAGTGAAATCCTGTCTCTACTAAAAATACAAAAATTAGCGGGGTGTGGTAGCAGGTGCCTGTAATCCCAGCTACTTGGGAGGCTGAGGCAGAGAACTGCTTGAACCTGGGGGGCGGAGGTTGCAATGACCGAGATTGTGCCACTGCACTCCAGCCTGAGCGAAAGAGCAAGACTTTGTCTCAAAAAGAAAAAAAAAAAAAAAAAAGATGGTGGTTAATTACCTTTGTAGTCAACATTCTTACTAGCCAGTTAGCTGACCATTCCCAGAATTATGGTTTAAACCAAAGCTTATAAAAGTTGAACATGCAAAAGTTGAATCACCTGGAGGGCTTGTTAAAACACTAATAGCTGGGCTTCACCTCCAGAATTTCTGATTCAGTAGCTCTGGGGAGGAGCTTTTTTTTTTTTTTTTTTTGAGATGGAGTCTTGCACTGTCGCCCAGGCTGTAGTGCAGTGGTGAGTTCTTGGCTCACTGCAATCTCCGTCTCCTAGGTTCAAGCAATTCTCCTGCCTTGGCCTCCTGAGTAGCTGGGACTACAGGCGTGTGCCACCACGCCCAGCTACTTTTTTTGTATTTTTAGTAGAGACGGGGTTTTGCCATGTTGGCCAAGATGGTCTCGATCTCCTGACCTCATGATCTGCTCGCCTCGGCCTCCCAAAGTGCTGGGATTACAGGCATGAGCCACCGCGCCTGGCCAGGAGCTTTTCTTCTTTCAGATGGGGTTTCACCATGTTGACCAGCCTGGTCTCGAATTTCTGACTTTAAGGGATCTGCCCGCCTTGGCCTCCCAAAGTACTGGGATTACAGCCATGAGCCGCAGTGCCCGGTGGGAATTTGTATTTCTAACCTGTTCTCTAGTGACGTTGGCCCACAGACAACACTTAGAGAATCAGAAGGGGCTGGGGGCTGTGGTTTGTGCCTGTAATCCCAGCACTTTGGGAGGTGAAGGCTGGAGGATCTTTTGAGCCAAGGAGTTGGAGACCAACCTGGACAGCACAGCAAGATCTCGTCTCTACTAAAAACAAAAACTTAGCCAGGCATGGTAGTGTGCACCTGCAGTCTTAGCTACTCAGGAGGCTGAGGCAGGAATCTGGCTGCAGTGAGTTCTGATCACACCACTGTATTTCAGCTTGGGCAAAAACAGAGGGAAACCCTGTATGTCAAAACAAAACAAAAAGATCACTGTTTAAACTAACATTTATATAATGTCAAAACTGATTAGGCGGGGTGCAGTGGCTCACACCTATAAACATTGTACTTTGGGAGGCCGAAGCTGGCAGATTGCTTGAGCTCAGGAGTTCAAAACCAGCCTGGGCAACATGGTGAAACCTCATCTAAAAAAAAAAAAAAAATATATATATATATATATATATATATATATAGAGAGAGAGAGAGAGAGAGAGAGAGAGAGAGACAGAGAGAGACAGAGAGAAATACAAATTATTGGCTCTTCTTTCTTCCTTTCTTCCCTTCCCTTCCCTCCCTGCCTCTCTCTCTCTCTCTTTCTTTCCCTCTTTCCTTCCTTCCTTCTTTCTTTTTTCCTTTCTTTCATTTCTTTTTCTTTAGACAGGATCTTGCTCTGTTACCCAGACTGGAGTGCAGTGGTGCAGTCTCTGCTCACTGCAACCTTCACCCCCAGGCTCAAGCGATCCTCCCACCTCAGCCTCCTGAGTAGCTGGGACCACAGGTGTGCACCACCATGCTGGCTATTTTTCTGTATTTTTAGTAGAGATGGTGTCTCGTCATGTTTCCCAGGCTGGTCTTGAATTCCTGAGCTCAAATGATCTGCCCGCCTTGGCCTCCAAGTGCTGGAATTACAGGTGTGAGCCACCATCCCCGGCCAAAACTCCATCTCTACAAAAAATACAAAAATCAGCCAGGTGTGGTGGTATGCACCAGCAGGCCTAGCTACTTAGGAGGCTGAGGTGGGAGGATCGCTTGAGCTGGAGAGATCGAGGCTGTAGTGAGCCATTATCCCACCACTGCACTCCAGCCTGAGTGACTCAGTGAGACAAGGAGACTCTGTCTCAGAAAACAAAAACAAAAACAAAAACAAAATGATTATATTGAAATATTGTAAAGCAAATGATAGCCATGATGTCACCCGTAAAACCTAATGATGTTCACTTCCCAGGCGTTCAATTCGCTACTTTTTTTTTTTTTTTTTTTTTTTTGAGATGGAGTCTCACTGCCGCGCAGGCCGGGGAGTGCAATGGCTCGATCTCAGCTCACTGCAACCTCTGCCTCCTGGGTTGAAGCGACTCTCCTGCCTTGGCCTCCTAAGTAGTTTGGATTACAGGTGTGAGCCACCATCCCTGCTAATTTTTTTTTTTTTTAATTAGAGACGGGTTTTCACCATGTTGGCCAGGCTGGTCTTGAACTCCTGACCTTGTGATCCACCACCTCGGCCTCCCAAAGTGCTGGGATTACAGGCGTGAGCCACTGGGCCTGGCCAGATGTTTTTCTTTTCTAGCTTCAACATATACCCTGAACCCCCATCCTTTCTGCTGCATCATCTTAGCCTAAGCTCATATCCCCTCTCGCCTGGAAGACTGCAGCCACTTCTCATCTGGTATCCTCTCCCAGGCTTGACCCAACTCCCCACACAGTCACCGGGGTTGTCATTGAAAAACACAAGTCAGATCATGTCACTCTGTTAAAAACACATCCCGTGGCTACTACAATTAGAATAAATGGCAAACTTCTTCTCTAACCGACAAGAACATGCATGCCCAGACCCTGCCTCTCTGCCTGGCATTCTCCTTGCTTCTTGAGCCTTGCGTATCACGCCCAGGTGCACTGGAGACTTACTCTTTCTGCGCATGCCAAACTCTTGGTACTTATAGTTGTCTGGATTGTACCGTACTTTCAGCCTGAACTCTGTGCTTGACGAAAGGCTACCTTTTCTATCCACTTACCTAAAGAAAGTGAAGAAATGTCTAAGATGTGCTGGTAGGTGAAAAAAGGAAGGTGGGAAGTATATATTGCATGCATGTTACCTATTTATTTATTTGAGACAGTCTTGCTCTGTTGCCCCAGCTGGAGTGCAGTGGCATGATCTCAGCTCACTGAAACCTCTGCCTCCTGGGTTCTAGTGATTCTCCTGCCTCAGCCTCCCAAGTAGCTGGGATTATAGGCATGCACCACCACACCTGGCTAATTTTTGTATTTGTATTTGTTTTCTTTGAGACAAAGTCTCTCTCTGTCGCCCAGGCTGGAGTGCAGTGGTGCTATCTCAGCTCACTGCAACCTCCGCCTCCCAGGTTCAAGTGATTCTCGTGCCTCAACCTCCCAAGTAGCTGGGATCCCAGGCACTTGCCACCATGCTGGCTAATTTTTATATTTTTAGTAGAGACGGGTTTTGCCATGTTGGCCAGACTGGTCTTGAACTACTGACCTCAAGTGATCCACCTACCTGGGCTTTCCAAAGTGCTGGGATTACAGGCCAGGCTGGATTATAACCTGACCTGTGAGCCACTGTGTCCTGGCCATGTTGGCCAGGCTGGTCTTGAACTCCTGACCTCAGGTAATCCACCTGCCTTGGCATCCCAAAATGCTGAGATTACAGGTGTGACCTACTGCACCCAGCCTAGAAATTTCGTAGAGACAGGGTCTTGCTACGTTGTTCAGGCCAGTCTCAAACTTCTGGCTTCCAATGACTCTCCCACCTCAGCCTCCTAAAATGCTGGGATTATAGGCATGTGCCACTGCACCTGGCCTCTATGTTACCATTTAAGTAAAAACACAGAAGATATATACCCCTTTGCTTGTACATGCTTCAAGTGCCTCTGAAAGGATACACAAGAAACAGTTAACTCTTATTGCCTCTAGGAAAAGAAGCTGCGTGTCTAGGGAAGAGTGGAAGGAAGATTTTTACCCAAAATCTTTTGTACCTTTGGAATTTTGAACCACATTATACCTGGTCAAAGTAAATTAACACATAAACACAATCAATTTGCCGTGTGCGGGGACTCACACCTGTAATCCCAGCACTTTGGGAGGCCGAGGCAGGCTGATCAGCTGAGATTGGGAGTTCAAGACCAGCCTGACCAACATGGAGAAATTTTCTCTCTACTAAAAATACAGAAAATTAGCCGGGTGTGGTGGTGGGCGCCTGTAATCCCAGCTACTCAGGAAGCTAAGGCAGGAGAACTACTAGAACCTGGGAGGCAGAGATTGCATTGAGCTGAGATCACGCCATTGCTCTCCAGCCTGGGCAAAAGGAGCAAAACTCCGTCTCAAAAAAAAAAAAAAGAAAAAGAAAAGAAAAAAATACAGTCAAGCCTAAATAATTAAATAAGTAGTTCTGTGGTTATTCTGTACCTTGTCACAAGCTATTTTTTTTTGTAGCACTCATTGCAATCTGTAATTATCTTGCTTTTGTATATGTGTGAACTGATTTTCTGTCCCTGTCCCTGCTGTATTACAAACTCCCTGAGATCAGAGACTGTTGCTCGTTGTCTCACTATTATATTCCTAAGAATTAGCACTGTGCCTGGCAAGTGACAGGACATCAACAAGTATTTGTCTGGGTTTTTTGTTTTTGACAGGGTTTCCCTCTGTCGCCCAGGCTGGAGTGCAGTGGCACAATCTCAGCTCACTGCTACCTCCACCCCCTGAGTTTAAGGGATTCTCCTGCCTCAGCCTCCCGAGTAACTGGGATTATAGGTGCCTGCCACCACGTCTGGCTAGTTTTTGTATTTTGTTTTTTGAGATGGTGTTTCACTCTTGTTGCCCAGGCTGGAATGCAATGGTGGGATCTCGGCTCACTGCAACCTCTGCCTCCTGGGTTTAAATGATTCTCCTGCCTCAGTCTCCCAGGTAGCTGAGACTATAGGCGTGCACCACCACACCCGACTAATTTTTTTTTTTTTAATTTTTTGTAGAGATGGGGTTTCACTGTGTTAGGCAGGATGGTCTCAATCTACTGACCTTGTGATCCGCCCACCTTGGCCTCCCAAAGTGCTGGGATTATAGGCATGAGCCACCGTGCTCAGCCTTTTTTTTAAAACAGGTTCTTATTCTGTCCCTCAGGCTGGAGTGCAGTGGTGCTTTCACAGCTCACTGTAGCCCAGAACTCCTGGGCTCAGTTGCTCCTCTGGCCTCAGCCTCCTGAGTAGCCAGAACTATAGGCACATGCCACCATGCCCAGCTAATTTTTTTTTTTTGAGACCGAGTCTCTCTCTCTGTCACCCAGGCTGGAGTGCAGTGGCACGATCTCAGCTCACTGCAGCCTCTGCCTCCCGGGTTCAAGTGATTATTGTGCCTCAGTCTCAAGAGTACCTGGGACTACAGGTGTGAGCCACTAAGCTCACCTAATTTTTGTAATTATTATAGAAATGGGGTCTTACCAAGCCAGGCGCGGTGGCTCACGCCTGTAATCCCAGCACTTTGGGAGGCCGAGGCGGGTGGATCACGAGGTCAAGAGATCGAGACCATCCTGGTCAACATGGTGAAACCCCGTCTCTACTAAAAAAATACAAAAATTAGCTGGGCATGGTGGCACGTGCCTGTAGTCCCAGTTGCTCGGGAGGCTGAGGCAGGAGAATTGCTTGAATCCAGGAGGCGGAGGTTGCGGTGAGCCGAGGTCGCGCCATTGCACTCCAGCCTGGGTAACAAGAGCAAAACTCCGTCTCAAAAAAAAAAAAAAAAAAAAAAAGAAATGTGGTCCACCCACCTCAGCCTCTCAAAATGCTGGGATTACAGGTATGAGCCACCACACCCAGCCTCCCAGCTAATTTTTGTATTTTTTTGTAGAGATGAGGTTTCACCATGTTGCCCAGGCTGGTCTCCAAATTCTGGGCTCAAACGAACCTCCTGCCTTGGCCTTCTAAAGTGCTGGGATTATAGGCATGAGTCACTGTGCCTGGACATTTTATTTTTCAATATGAAACATTTCATAAATTTGCGTGTCAACCTTGCACAAGGGGCATGGTAATCTTCTTTGTGGTGTTCCAGTTTTAGTATATGTACTGCTGCAGGGAGCGTAAATATTTGTTGAATGAATGAATCTTGTCCAGTGGGGACAAGGTGGAAAGGAAGGTGCAATACAATCACTTGTGGATTTAGGACCTATATACCTGACTGGAGACCTGCTCGCTGGCTTGGAACCTCCTGGTTCATGACTGTCTAATGAATTTTTTTTTTTTTTTTTTTTTTTTTGAGGCGGAGTTTCGCTCTTGTTACCCAGGCTGGAGTGCAGTGGCGCGATCTCGGCTCACCGCAACCTCCACCTCCTGGGTTCAAGCAGTTCTCCTGCCTCAGCCTCCCGAGTAGCTGGGACTACAGGCACGTGCCACCATGCCCAGCTAATTTTTGTATTTTTAGTAGAGACGGGGTTTCACCATGTTGACCAGGATGGTCTCGATCTGTTGACCTCGTGATCCACCCACCTCGGCCTCCCAAAGTGCTGGGATTACAGGCGTGAGCCACCGCGCCCGGCCGAATTTTTTTTTTTTCTTGAGATAGAGTCTTGGTTTGTTGCCCAGGCTGGAGTGCAGTGGTGTGATCTTGGCTCACTGCAAACTCCGTCTCCAGTGATTTTCCTGCCTCATCCTCCTGAGTAGCTGGGATTACAGACGCGCGCCACCACGCCTAGCTAGTTTTTGTGC
>PVKV010042448.1:0-10724 GCA_004027835.1 Alouatta palliata
ATCCCTTTATTTTGAGCCTTTGTATATCCTTGCATGTGAGATGGGTTTCCTGGATACAGCACACTGATGGGTTTTGGCTTTTTATCCAATTTGCCAGTCTGTGTCTTTTGATTGGGACATTTAGCCCATTTACATTTAGGGTTAATATTGCATGTGTGAATTTGATCCTGCCATTTTGATGGTAGCTGGTTGTTTTGCCGGTTAGTTGATGCAGTTTCTTCATTGTGTTGATGCTCCTTACCATTTGGTATGTTTTTGGAGTGGCTGGTACTGGTTGTTCCTTTCTATGTTTAGTGCCTCTTTCAGGAGCTCTTATAACGCAGGCCTGGTGGTGATGAAATTTCTGAGTACTTGCTTGTTCATAAAGGATTTTATTTTTCCTTGACTTATGAAGTTTAGTTTGGCTGGATACGAAATTCTAGGTTGAAAGTTCTTTTCTTTAAGGATGTTGAATATTGGCCCCCATTCTCTTCTGGCTTGTAGGGTTTCTGCTGAGAGATCTGCTGTGAGTCTGATGGGCTTCCCTTTGTGGGTAACTCGACCTTTCTCTCTGGCTGCCCTTAGCATTTTTTCCTTCATTTCAACCCTGTTGAATCTGACGATTATGTGCCTTGGGGTTGCTCTTCTTGAGGAATATCTTTGTGGTGTTCTGTGTATTTCCTGGACTTGAATATTGGCCTGCCTTGCTAGGTTATGGAAGTTTTCCTGAAGAGTATTTTCCAGCTTGGATTCATTCTCTTTGTCACATTCAGGTACACCCATCAAACGTAGATTAGGTATTTTCATATAGTCCCATGTTTCTTGGAAATTTGGTTCATTCCTTTTCACCCTTTTTTCTCTAATCTTGCCTTCTCATTTTATTTCATTGAGTTGATCTTCGACCTCTGATATCCTTTCTTCTGCTTGGCCAATTTGGCTGTTGAAACTTGTGTATCCTTCGCGAAATTCTCGTGTTGTGTTTTTCAGCTCCATCAATTTACTTATATTCCTCTCTAAGTTGTTTATTCTCGTTAGCATTTCATCAAATCTTTTTTCAAGATTCTTAGTTTCTTTGCATTGGGTTAGAATATGTTCTTTTAGCTCACAGAAGTTTCTTATTACCCACCTTCTGAAGCCTGATTCTGTCAATTCATCACACTCATTCTCCTTCCCTTGCTGGTGAGGAGTTGTGATCCCTTGTAGGAGGAGAGGCATTCTGGTTTTGGGTGTTTTCATCCTTTTTGTGCTGGTTTCTTCTCATCTTCGTGGATTTATCCACCTGTCGTCTTTGTAGTTGTTGACTTTCCGATTGGGTCTCTAAGTGGATGTCCAGTTTGTTGATGATGAAGTTATTTCTTTGTTTTCCTTCTAACAGTCTGGCCTCTCTGCTGTAGGACTGCTGAGGTCCACTCCAGGCCCTGATTGCCTGTGGATCACCTGCAGCAGCTGCAGAACAGTAAGAGTTGCTCCCAGTTTCTTCTTCTGCTATCTTTGTCCCAGAAGGATACCCGCCAGATGTCAGTTGAGCTCTCCTTTGTGAGGTGACTCTTTGAATATACAGGGGTCAGGGAGCTGCTTGAGGAGACAGTCTGTCCTTTATAGGAGCTCAAGTGCTGAGCTGTGAGCTCTGCTGTTCATTCAGAGCTGCTGGGCACGTACGTTTAAATCTGCTGCAGCAGAACTCATAAACTCTCCCTTTTTTTTTCCCCAGGTGCTCTGTCCTGGGGAGGTAGGGCTTTATTTATGAGTTTCTGTTGTGCTGTTGCCTTTTTTCAGGGCTGCCCTGCCCAATGAGGAGGCCGCCTAGTCACTGTCTGCCTGCAGAGGCTTTGCTGAGCTGCTGTGGGCTCCGCCCAGCTGCCGTGTGAACTTCCCTGCAGTCCTATATATATGGGTGTAGTTATAACTGCCTCAGCATTGGTGGCCCACCTCTGTAATGGCAGACTCTCTCTGTAATGGCGGGCTGCCTCAGCAATGGCGGGGTGCCTCAGCAATGGCAAACTACCTCCATAGTGGTTGACTGTCTCGGTAATGGCAGACGCCCCTCCCCCACAGAGCTGGACCTTCCCGGGTTCAGCTGTACTTGCTGTGGAACTCTCAATCCAGAGCGTTTCCGATTGCTGTTTTTTTGTGGGGGTGAGACCAGCTGAGCCTGATCACCTGGCTCCCTGCCTCAGAGCCTTTTTTTTTTTTTTTAGATGAACGGTCAACTGTCTCCCAGGTGTTCTAGTCACCTGTTTAAAAGGCACCAGCATCTGTGTGATTTCCTGTGAAGCAACCCACTGTGCCAGCTGAAACAGCATCGCTGAGATTCATGCCACTTTTTTGCCTGGGAATCTCCTTGCCTGGCTCCCTGTTTCAGTCCCCTTTTTAATCAGATGAATGGGTGACTCTGCCTTCCTGGAGCTCCAATCACCAGCTAAAATGGTGCCCAGACCCGTGTATTTTGTATGGAGAACCACTGTGCCAGGGCGCCGGCAAAACAGCTGCGCCAGCCAAAACAGCCGTGCTGGCGACCCACAGGGCTCCTCCGCCTGGGAATCTCCTGGTCTGTGGGCGATAAAAATCCATCTGGAAATGTAGTGTCCACTCACCCTCCACACTTTCACTGGAAGCTGCAATCCTGAGGTACTCCTAATCGGCCATCTTGGATCCCTCTCTCTCCTGATTTTTTAATGATCACCATTCTAACTGGTGTAAGATGGTATCTCAATGTGGTTTTGATTTGCATTCCTCTAACGACCAGTGATGATGAGAATTTTTTCATATGTCTGTTGGCCACATAAATGTCTTCTTTTGAAAAGCGTCTGTTCATATCCTTCACCCACTTTTGAATGGGTTTGTTTGTTTTTTTCTTGTAAATCTGTTTTAGTTCTTTGCAGATTCTGGATATTAGCCCTTTGTCAGATGGGTAGATTGCAAACTTTTTTTCCCATTCTGTTGGTTGCCGGTTCACTCTAATGATTGTTTCTTTTGCTGTGCAGAAGCTCTTAAATTTAATTAGATCCCATTTGTCTATTTTCACTTTTGTTGCCACTGCTTTTGGTGTTTTAGTCATCAAGTCCTAGCCTATGCCTATGTCCTGAATGGTATTGCCTAGGTTTTCTTCTAGAGAGCAAAGGAAAGAAATAGTTCACAAAACAGAAAATACAAATAGCCTTGAAACACATGAAAAGATGCTTAAACATACTCATAATAAGAGAGAGGCAAATGAAACCTGCACTATCTCACATTGTACCCCATAAATAGGTACAACTGTCACATGTCAATTAAAAACAACCGAAAGAAAGAGCCAACATGAAACTCAAATTGTAGGAAAGAATAGCGGAAGGGCAGAATCTGATCCCCATTGTTTTACTTTATCTTTCTATACCTTTAAAGGAGAACATATGTTAAAGCTGGGAGAAGCTGATATTTCCTTAAAAGGCAAATGTACACAGTGGATGATTAGGTCACTTACAGAAATAAACTACCACTTTTTTGCACATCTGACTAGGACTATGAGAAAATTTCCAATTCCACTGCAAAAAAAAAAATACAAAAACAGTATTTTAAATAAATATTTTTCTTTCAATTGACACACAGACACAAACTGCACTCTTTTGCATGCATTGGGCTGGCAAAATTTACCAAGTTTGCTGGCAGTGTTAATGACGATACAGGAAAATCAGCTAATGCTGGAACAACCTTTATAGAGAACCACTTGGCAATGTCTATTAAAATTACACATGCACTTCGACCCAGAAATCCCACTTCCACAAATTTTATCCTACAGATCACCCATGCTCAAAATGATATGAGAACAACAATACTTACTGTCGTACTATTTCTAATAGCAAATGAATGTCCATCCACAGAGTTAAAAGAGTTGTTATATATCACACAATAGTACACAACTTCTATGTAAGACAGAATGGAAAAACTCTTCATGTATTGATAAGGAGCAAGCATCAAGATATACTGTAAATCAAAAAGTCAAAATGCAGAATAGTATGCTGTATGTTAGTATTTAGGCTAAAAAGGGGAGTGATTGGGGAATGTACAGCTGTATTTGTTTGTATACACCTGAACTATCCCTGGAAAGATATGTCACCAACTGGTATTAGGGTTTGTTTATGGGAACTCTCAGAGGGGTTGGGGTAGTTAGGATGGGTAAAACACTTTTTGTGGATATATAATCTTTTGTGCCTTTTGAATTTTGGGCCATGTAAATATATTACCTAATTGAAAATAAATAAATAAATAAATAATAAATAAATGAAATAGATACAAAGTAAAATAGATAAATCAATGAAAGAAAGAGAAATCTGGGATGTATCCCTTTTCTATCACTAAGTCTTATGACCATAGACAAGTCTATGCCTTTTTGGTGAACCTTGGCATGCCCTGCTGTAAATGATGTAGTTGATCTCTAAGATCTAGTAAGCACTAGAAGAACTTGTGTTGGTTTTCTTGAAGGCTGAGTTAGGATGTGAACACGGATTCTCTCTTCATGATCAATGCATGCAACTGCACATATTGTAGACTATCAAACTCAGGGGCACCATTTATATAACTTGCTATGTGATAGACACTCCTTGGAGTTGTGCGATGCACAGCTTTAACTTCTATATGGGGCAGACCTGCCTCTCTCTTTGCCTTTGGATTTTTTCACAAAGGACTTTGTGATCATAGTAGATTTCTAGTGGTAGAAACCAATGTTTACTTCCTATGTAGTAAGGGCACCAGGCATCGAAGCCTTTTATTTCAAACAAGACTATTATATATTAAACTATGCATTGGTATAAAGGAAGGATATACAGTATGGGATTCTTATAAGATATTCTATGCCACTAAATGTTCATTTGAAGCAACATGGATGGAAATGGAGATTATTATGTTAGCGAAATTAGCCAGGCACAGAAAGATATATCTTGAATTTTCTCACTCATATGTGGGAGCTAAAAAACTTAATCTCATGGAGGTAGAGATTAGAATGATAGTTAACCAGAAACTCAGAAGAGTGTGTATGAGGGTGGGTGGGGATAAAGAGTGGTTACTGCATAGATACAAACATACAGGTAGATAGAAAGAACACGTTATGTTAAATAGCATAATAGATCACTTATGGTTAACAGCAATGTATTGTATATTTCAAAATAGCTAGAAGAGAGGACTTCAAATGTGCCCAAAACATAGAAATGATAAATGCTTGAGGTGATAGATACCTTAAATACCCAGATTTGATCACTGAGTTTTCTATGCATGTACTCAGAATATCACATGTACTTCATAAATATGTACTCATAAATAAAAAATTAAGGATGGTCAGAATTACTAAAAGCTAACCATGCATGAAACCATCTCAAATGATTCAAAGCAATCAGTATATGATAAATCTTGAAATTCCAACTAGTGGTGAAATAATGGGATATCCAGTAAAGTGCACAGAATATCTGGTTAACTTCTGGGAAAAATTAACTACACTTAGAATTCATATCCCACAACTGACACTCAGATAAATTCCTTATGGATCAGAGAGTTAAATACAAAATGTAAACACCTAATTTCAGCATGAAAAATGACTTCTGGATGTAAAAGGAACAGGATATATCCTAAAAGAACAAACTGATAAAATTGGTCAAAAGCAAATCAAAATTAAAAGGCAGACAACAAAATAGGAAAATGCATCTGCAATATCTGTATGTAACAGATCAACAGTTCAACCTGTACGAATCAATAAGAAAAAAAGATGAAGATTGATAGCAGAACATGGGTCCAATCACAAATTCACATAAAAATAAATACACATGGCAAACGACATGAGAGAAATGTTCATTTCACAGACACCCAAAGAAACACAAAATGTGATGCTGCTATTTTGACTATCAAAGTGGGCAAAACTTCAAAAGCGAGCACACTCAGCATTAGTGAAAGTTTGAAGAACAGACTTACATACTATTGGTATCCTTATGTATATAAATGGTGAACCATTTGGTGATGTGAATCAAAAGTGTTGTAACCATATCTAACCCATTGATTTAGGTGATTCTGTCTCTAGGAATATTAGTAATGAAAATAACTCGAGATGGGAACAAGGATTTATGTATGAGGGAGCTCATCAAACCATCATGTGCAGTGATGAAAAATCAAAGCCGATCTACATGATTATCATGGTACATCCCTGTGATAAAAGATTGTGCTGCCATTTTTTCAGTTTTTCAGCAAGTATGTATTGATGATGATTACTCTGTGCAAAAGCACTGTTACAGGGGTTTTGAGGTCTTCATCAGGTTTACATTCTAGTGAGGCTCTCCTCACATATAATAAATAAATTAATTAATATTTAATGTTAGGTAGTTATGAGGGCATTATAGAAAAGTTAAGCAGGGTAAAGGGATACTAAGGGGTAGAGGGGTAGAGGGCTGGGGGCTGTTTTCTTTTTCCTTTGTATTTTTTTCTTTTGAGAGACAGGGTTTCATTGTTGCTCAGGCTGGAGTGCAGTGGCATGATCATACCTCACTGCAGTCTGGAATTCCTGGGCTCAAGTGATCTTCCCACCTTACAGGTGCAAGCTACCGCACCTGGCTGTGGGCTCTTTTCAATAGAGTTGTCAGGAAATATGTTCCTATCCTCAAATGACAAGGTGTGAGCCATGCATAGATGAAGGGAAAGAGGTTTCAATGAGGGAACAATGAAACCAAAAGTCTGGGATGAGGGAACAATGAGACCAAAAGGCTGGACACATTACAGAACGACTCTGAAGGTCACTGTGGCTGGAACAACATGAGTGTAGGTGGAGTGGTGGGAGGTGAGGAAGGAGAAACTGGCAGGACCAATTATAAAGAGTCTTGTTGGTCAGGATAAGGAATTTGGATTTTACTTGAATGAGAAGCTGTTGGAGGAGTATGAGTAGGGAAGTGGCATCGTCTGGTTTACATTTTAAAAATACTCCTAGCTTCTGTGTGTGTGGTAGTGGGGATGGGTGAGTGAGAGAGGAAGCAGGGAGATCAGGTAAAAAGCCAATGAATTTGTACAGCTCAGAGGTGATGGTGGCTTAGACTCAAGTGGCAGAGATGGAGGTGCTAGGGAGCCCTTGGCGTTGGCAAGAGAGCCAGCAGAACTTGCTTATACACAGGCTACTGGGCAAGAGGAGCTAGAGGCAGCAACGATGCCTAGGTTTGGAGTCTGTACAACTAGTCATATGGTGGTGCCATTTATTAGGATGGTGCTATGGCCCGAATGTTGTGTTCCCCTAAATTCACATGTGGAGACCCTAATCCCTAATGTAATGGTATTTGGAGTTGAGGCCTTTGGGGAGTAATTAGGTCATGAGGGTGGAGCCCCCATGATGAGATTAGTGCCCTTATAAGAAGAGACACCAGAGAGCTTGCTTCTCCTCTCAGTTTTGCAAGAATGCAGCCAGATGGCCATTGATCAACTAGGAAGAGAATCCTCACCACGCTGGCACTCTGATCTAGGACTTCCCAGCCTCCACAACTGTGAGAAATAAATTTCTATTGTTTGTTTAAGGCACTCAGTCTATGGTAATTTGTTGTAGCAGCCCAAAATGACTAAGATAGATGGGAAAGAGGAAGTAAATGACAAAATACAACATAAATAAGTTCTAGAGATTTACCATAGAACTACTGTTACTACAATTAATAACACTGTATACTACACTTAATCTGTGAAGAGGGCAGATTCACATTAAGTGTTCTTACCATAGTAAGATGAAAAAGAGGAAATGAAGAGGTGGAATTTGATCGTTTCTAAAATTACTTGTGGTTCTCAGCTTTTGAATTCTATGATAGGATTCATACTAACACACACACTGGCCTTAATATATGATCTACTTTGTAGTCCTGCGCAGTTCCTAACTAATGCAGTCTCAGAGAAGTAGCTTAACTGGTCTTGATTTTACAAATAAGAGTCCAACCTACTTTGGATACTTAGAAAGTACTTTTTCTGTTTTATTTTTCATGCCACATGTTTTGTATTTGACACTCCAATAAAATTCAATGAATGAAAAATCAAGGGAAAACTTTTAACGTACAGTAAGTGAGGAAGCAACGTGCAGAGTACAGTGTCAATCATAGGAAAGTTGTGAATATGCAGGTCTATTTAGAAGATGGAAAGGTAACATGCAAAGGTGTTGACAGTCGTTATACTGGGCAGTAAAATTACAATTACTCTTTTTTTCTTTAGTCTTTTCTGTATTTTTTCAAACTTTCTACAATAAACTTGTATCATTTTTGAAATCAGAAAAAGGTAGTATTTTTTATTTTTAAAAAGTTAAGAGCTGAATTCAATTGCTTTTAATAAGTTAAGAACTCCAATGCTTGGATGGCTTTTAGTGTTAGTTAATCCTTTTTATAACTTAGTAAATGATGGACATAATCTCTAACTACCTTGATCAGTTAACTTTAAATGACTCTGAGAAAATGATCCAAGATGGCCAAATAGGGACAGCTCTGGAGTGCAGTTCCCAGCAAGAACACAGAGGGTGAGTGATCACCACATTTCCAAATGAGTTTTTACTGCCCACAGACCAGGAGATTCCCAGGCTGAAAAGAGCCATGAGTCTCCAGCATGGCTGTTTAGCCGGAGCAGTGGGTCTACGCACAAAAACTCACATAAATCTGGGCAGCCATTTCAACTGGTGCCTGGAATGCCTGGGAGACAGATTCGCCCATTCAACTGAAAAAAAGAGGGCTGGAACAGGGAACCAGGTGATCTGGCTTGGCAAGTCCTACCCCGACAAAGACCAGCAATCTGAAACACTCTGGATTCAGAGTTTAACAGTGGGGGGAAGGGTGTCCACCATTACCGAGGCAGTCCACCACTACCAAGACAATCTGTCATTACCAAGGCAATCCGCCATTACCGAGGCAGTCCGCTGTTACAGAGACAGTCAGCCATTCCTAAGGCAGACTGCCATTGCCAAGGCAGTTCTAACTATACCTCTATAAACAAAACTGCAAGGAAGTTCACATGGCAGCTGGGCAGAGCCCATGGCAGCTCAGCAACACCTCTGCTGGCAGACTGTGACTAGGCTACCTCCTTGCTGGGCAGGGCATCTCTGAAAAAAGGCAGCAGCATGTCAGGAACTTATAAATAAAGCCCCACCTTCCCAGGACAGAGCACCTGGGAAAACAAGGCAGTTATGAGTTCTACTGCAGCAGACTTAAACATACGTGCCCAGCAACTCTGAATGGAACAATGGAGCTCCCAGCTTAGCACTTGAACTCCTATAAGGGACAGACTGTCTCCTCAAGTAGCTTCCCAACCTCTGTATATCTAAAGAGACACCTCATAAAGGAGAGCTCAGGCTGACATCTGGCAGGTATCCTTCTGGGACAAAGATAATAGAAGAATAAACTGGCAGCAACCCTTACTATTCTGCAGCCACCGCAAGTGATTCCCAGGCAAGCAGGGTCTGGAGTGGACCTTCAGCAGTCCTACAGCAGAGGGGCCTGACCATTAGAAGGAAAACTAAAAAACAGAAAGAAATAACTTCATCATCAACAAAAAGGAGGTCCACTCAGAGACCCCATCCGAAAACCACCAACTACAAAGATGGGAAGAAACCAGCACAAAAAGGATGAAAACACCCAAAACCAGAACACATCTCCTCCTTCAAGGGATCACAACTCCTCACCAGCAAGGGAATAAGGCTAGATGGAGAATGAGCCTGATAAATTGACAGAAACAGGCTTCAGAAGGTGGGTTATAAGAAACACCTCTGAACTAAAAGAACGTGTTCTAACCCAATGCAAAGAAATTAAGAACCTTAAAAAAAGGTTTGACGAAATGCTAATGAGAATAAACAGCTTAGAGAAGAATATAAATGAATTGATGGAGCTGAAAAACACAACATGAGAACTATGTGAAGCATACACAAGTTTCAATAGCCAAATCGACCAAGGAGAAGAAAGGATATCAGAGACTGAAGATCAACTGAATGAAATAAAACGAGAAGGCAAGATTAGAGAAAAAAGAGTGAAAAGAAATGAACAAAGCCTCCAAGAAATATAGGATTACGTGAAAAGACCTAATCAACATTTGGTAGGTGTACCTGAATGTGACAAAGAGAATGAATCCAAGCTAGAAAACACTCTTCAGGATATTATCCAGGAGAACTTCCCCAATCTAGCAAGGGAGGCCAACATTCAAGTCCAGGAAATACAGAGAACACCACAAAGATATTCCTCAAGAAGAGCAACCCCAAGGCACATAATCATCAGATTTACCAGGGTTGAAACAAAGGAAAAAATGCTAAGGGCAGCCAGAGAGAAAGGTTGGGTTACCCACAAAGGGAAGCCCATCAGACTCACAGCAGATGTCTCGGCATAAACCCTACAAGCCAGAATAGAATGGGGGCCAATATTCAACATACTTAAAGAAAAGGACTTTCAACCTAGAACTTCATATCCAGCCAAATTAAGCTTCATAAGTGAAGGAGAAATAAAATTCTTTATGAACAAGCAATTGCTCAGAGATTTCGTCACCACCAGGCCTGCCTTACAAGAGCTCCTGAAAGAGGCACTAAACACAGAAAGGAACAACCAGTACCAGCCACTCCAAAAAAGTACCAAACGGTAAAGAGCATCAGCACAATGAAGAAATTCCATCAACTAATAAGCAAAACAACCAGCTAGCATCAAAATGGCAGGATCAAATTCACACATGATAATATTAACCTTAAATGTAAAATGGCTAAATGCCCCAATCAAAAGACACAGACTGGCAAATTGGATAAAAAG
>PVKV010042449.1:0-10713 GCA_004027835.1 Alouatta palliata
TATTACACCTGTAATAGATAAGAACCTATTTTTTTTTTCCTTCAGATGGTACAGGAACAGACGTTCGCAATTCTTAATGTTCTGGAATTTTCTAGGCCTGTATCTCTTTGATACACTTAAAATATAATAGGTTTTAAGTGTATGAAGGAGTTTATGGAAGTTTAAGTGTATGAAACTTTTTCAATATATCTTTCTAAAAGCTTTATGCTTTATCTCAGTTTGTTTGCATGATTGTATGGCATGACTTAAGTATTAAATATAGTAAACATATCTCCAGACCTTCTTCTCCTTGGAATTTGAGACTGTTATTAAAGAAAATGAAGTAAGTTATTTTCTTTGTTTTATTCCATAGAAGTCAAGTTTCATGTGTTCCTTTTTGTTACACTTCTGGAGCTTGATGTTCTTGAATCAGCAGCTGCAGACAAGTCTGAATGGCCTATGCATGTGATGAGAGTATTATTTTCATTGGCATTTCCCAAGTCCTATGAGGTCTTTCTCCTAGCTCCATCGGAGCACTCCTCTGGAGATCTGAGAAAGTGACAAATAATGACAGATCAGATCAGTTCATCTCCTTAGAGGCTTGGTCCATGTAGGACAGGTCTCCTGCATATGTGTGTAAACATTTTTCCCCAGTGCAGTTTTAAAAATTAAAACCATGTAAAGCACGGTGGCTCATGCCTGCAATCCCAGCACTTTGGGAGGTCGAGGTGGGTGGATCACAAGGTCAGAAGATCAAGACCATCCTGACCAACATGGTGAAACCCTGTCTCTAATAAAAATACAAAAATTAGCTGGGTGTAGTGGCGCATGCCTGTAATACCAGCTGCTCAGGAGGCTGAGGCAGGAGAATTGCTTGAACCCAGGAGGTGGAGGTTGCAGTGAGCCAAGATCGCACCACTGCACTCCATTCGGCACCTGGTGATGGAGCGAGACGCTGTCTCAAAAAAAAAAAATTAAGATGAATAAATATTTGTTAAATTATTTTATTCCCCTGGGATATTTATACTTTGTTATAAGAAAACATACCTTAAATTTTTTTGCCTTCTTTTAACATTGAACTGTTAATGCTAAAACCGGGTTTTGTTGCTATCTGAATCACATCTTTTCCTGTTATTAAAGTTAGGTGTGTTTTTCTGTAACCTTTGTTAAATGATTCATGAATTGTTTGCTTTGTCTGCTTTATAAGCTATTGAATAAAGGTCAGTGTTGCATCCTCTTGTAGGAAATACCTTCCAGATCTAGTCTTTAGATTTGCAAGTGTGAACTTTGGCTAGACAAGAATCCTTGGAATGACGTATTTAATGAGAGAGATTGGGGATGCTTGATGGATGTGACAGCTTATGGAGTGGGTGGTTGTGGTGTTCTGGGTATGGAGGTGAGGGACGTGTTAGGCAGCTCTCCAGACTTTTTTATGCCTTATCTCTTGTTGGAGACTGTGCATTACTTTCTAGTTGCATTAACCAGGACCAGCAGTTAATGGACAGGAAAGAAGCAGGAGACAAGTGAGTTAGATAGAAATGGGTGAATGTGGATTAAGATGTGAAGATGATGATGATGATGATTATTTGATTATTATTATTATTGAGATGGAGTTTCACTCTTGTTGCCCAAGCTGGACTGCAATGGTGCCATCTTGGCTCACTGCAACCTCCACCTCTCAGATTCAAGCAATTCTCCTGCCTCAGCTTTCCAAGTAGCTGATACTACAGGGGCCCACCTACATGCCTGGCTAATTTTTTGGATTTTTAGTAGAAATGGGGTACACACCATGTTAGCCAGGCTGGTCTCAAACTCCTGACCTCAGGTGATCCACCCACCCTGGCCTCCCAAAGTGCTGGGATTACAGGCGTGAGCCCCCTCATCCAGTCAATGAATTTTTAAGTTATATGAGAGAATAAGAAAGAACAGGTCATTGGTTCATGAAAGGGACATTTTGGAGTTCATGAAGGCCAATGGTAAAAAACTGAATATTCCATGATAAAAACTAGAAACAAACTCTCTGTGAATATATTTTGCAACGTGTGGATTCAGCTCACAGATTTCAACCTATTTTTTGATTCAGCAGTTTGGAAACTCTTTTTGTAAAATCTAGGGAAGGATATTTTGGTGCTCACTGAGGCCTGTGAATCCCATGATGAAAACTAGAAACAAGCAATCTGTAAAAATATTTTGCATTGGGTAAATTCAGCTCTCCTAGTAGAACCTTTTGATTCAGCAGGTTGCAAACACTTCTTTTGTAGAGTCTAGGATGGGATATTACAATGTCCATTGAGGCCTAGGATGAAGAGCAAAAGATCTTGCAATAAAACCAGAAATAAATCATCTGGAAAAATGCTCTGTGATGCGTGGATTTTCTCACAGAGTTAGCCTGTGTTTTTAATCTGCAAGTTGGAAACACTCTTTAGACGGTATCTAAAAACAGACATTGTGAAGTGCTTTGAGACCTAAATTCAAAAACCGAATATCCCAAAATAAAAATTACAAATTAACTCCCTGTGAAACTCCTTGGCTCTGTGCGAATTTAGCAAATAGCATTAAACTCTGTTTTTATTCAGCAGATTTAAATAATTTTTGAAGGATCAAGGAAGTGACATTTCAGGCCATTTGATGCCTAATGTGAAAAATTGAATACCTGTGATAAAAATTAGAAACATGGTATCAGAGAAAATGCTTTGTGAATTGTGGATTCAGCTCATAGTGTTAACATTTGCTTTAATTCATAATTTTGAAAACACTTATTTTGCATACTCTAGGAAGGGATATTTGGATCCCCTTGAGGGCAAGAGGAAAACCGAAACATCTCGTGATAAAAATTAACAACAATGTATCTGTGATAATGCTTTGCAATGTGCGGACTCAGCTGACAGAGTTGAAGGTTACTTCTATGATTCAAGTTGGAAACATTCATTTTGTAGAATCTAGGAAAAAGCATTTTGAAATTCATTGAGGCATGCAGTAAAAAAACAAATCCCCTGTGATAAAAACCAAAAGCAGGATATTTGGGAAAATCCTGTGCAATATGTGAATTCAGCTCAGAGTTTAACCTTTTTTTTTTATTTAGCCGATAGCAAACTCTATTTTTGTAGAGTCTGAAAAATGACATTTGGAATCCCACTGAGGCCTGTCGTAAAAAAACGAATATCTCACTATGAAAACTAGAAAAATGTTATCTGTGAAAATGCATTATGATATGTGGATTCAGCTGACAGAGTTGACCTTTGTGTTCAGTTAGCAGGTGGAAACAGCCTTTTCTTGAATGTTGGAAAGGGACTCTTCTGATAACATATAGGCCTATGATAAAAACCGAGTTTCTGGTGATAAAAATACAAACAAGCAACCTGTGAAAAAGCTTTTCTATGCATGGATTCAGCCCAAATTTTCGAACCTTTGTTTTGATTCAGCAGGTTGGAAACTCTGTTTCTGTAGAAATGTAGAACAGGACATTTTGGAGCCATTTGAATAGTAAGATGAAAAACTGAATCTCCCATGATAGAAACTAGAAACAAGGATGTGTGAAAATGCTTTGAGATGTCTGGATTACTCTCACAGTGTTGAACCTTTGTTTCAGTTCAGCAGGTTGGAAACCCACTTCTTATAGAATCTAGGAAGAGATATTTAGGATCCTTTTGTGACTATTGGTGAGAAAAAAAAGTTCTGAGATAAAATAAGCTATCAGTGAAAATGCTTGGTGATCTGTGCATTCAGCTCAAGGAGTTAAACATTTGTTTTGATTCATCAGGTTCAAAAGACACTTTTTGTAAAATCTCATAAGGGAAATTTCTTAGCCCATTGAGGCCTATGATGAAAAACTGAATATCCCACCATAAAAATGGAAACAATCTATATGTGAAAATACTTTCTCACAGATAGATTTAATGACAGAATTAACTTTTGTTTTGAACTGTTAGGTTGTAACCATTAGTTTTGAAAAATCTGAAAGAGGAAAATTCAGAGTCATTTAAAGGTCATGGGAAAAAAAGCAATTGTTGTGCAAAAAAAAGTAGAAAGAAGCTATCTGTAGAAATGCATTGTGACATGAAAATTCAGCACACGAAATTAAACTTTCTATCAATTAAACAGGTTGGAAAGAGTCATTTTGCAGAATCAAAACAGTGACATTTGCATCACATTGTGCTCTATGGTTAAAAATTGATATCATGGAAAAAACTAGAAACAAGACATCTGTAAAAGTGGTCCACAATGGGTGGATTCAACATGCAGAGATAAACCTGTAATTTTATTGAGCAGGGTACAAACAGTCTTTTTGTCTAATATAGACAGGAACATTTTGGATCCCATTGAGGCCTACGGTGAAAAACATAATATTCCCTGATAAAAACTAGAAACAAACTATCTACGACAATGCTTTGCAAAGTACGAATTTACGTTGCAGACTTGAAACATTGTTGTGATTCAGCACGTTGGATACAATTTCTTTTGTAAAATCTCGGAAGGGGTATTTCGAAGCTAATTGAGATGTATTGTGAAAAAATATTTCGCAGAATTAAAAGTAGAAAAATTCTATCTGTGAAAATACTTTTAGATGTGTAGATTCAGCTCTTAGAGTTAAACTTTTATTTTGACCCACCAAGTTTGAAACACATTTTTGTAGAATCTAGGAAAACATTTTGAATTAAATTGAAACTTACCATGAAAAATCTAATGTTGAATAATACAAATTAGAAAGAAGCAGTCTATGAAAACGCTTTGCAAAGTTTGAATTAATAATTCAGAATTTCACCTTTATTTTCATTCAGCATGTTGGAAACACTATGTGGAATCATGAAATGGACATTTTGGAGTCTATGAAGGCCTATGGTAAAAACCTGAATATCCCTGGATAAAAACTAGAAAAAAGCGATCTGTGAATAAATATGTTTTGCAATGTGTGGATTCAGCTCAGAGATTTCAAACATTTTTTTAATTCAGCAGTTTGGAAAGTCTCTCTGTGAAATCTAGGGAGGGACATTTTGGAGCTCATTGAGGCCTGTGAATCCCATGATGAACACTAGAAACAAGCTATCTGTAAAAATATTTTGCATTGTGTAAATTCAGCTGTCCTAGTAGAAACTTTTGATTCAGCAGGTTGGAAACACTTCATTAATAGAGTCTAGGATGGAATATTATAATGCCCATTGAGGCCTATGGTGAAAAAGAGAGTTCCTGCAATAAAACTAGAAACAAATCATCTGGGAAAATACTTTGTGACACGTGGATTTTCTCACAGAGTCAACCTGTCTTTTTAGTCAGCAAGTTGGAAATACTATTTTGACAGTATCTGAAAAGAGGCATTTTAAGACCTTTGAGGCCTAAATTCAGAAATTGAATATCCCACAATAAACCTGACAACTAGCTCTCTTTGAGACTGCTTTGCTATATGTGAATTTAGCAAATAACATTAAACTCTGTATTTTTATCAGCAGGTTGGAATCACTTTTGAAGAATCAAGGAAGAGACATTTCAGCCCATTTGATGACTAATGTGAAAAATCGAATTTCAAGCAATAAAACATAGACATACGGTATCAGTGAAAATGCTTTGTGATTTGTGGATTCAGCTCATACAACTAAACATTTGCTTTAGTCCAGAATTTTGAAAACACTTAACTTGTAGACTCTAGGATGGGACATTTGGCATCCCTTGAGGGCTATGGGTAGAACCCAAATACTGGGTGATAAAATTTAACAGCAATTTATCTGTGATAATGCTTTGCAATGTGTGGAGTCAGCTGACAGAGTTGAAGGTTTCTTCTATGTTTCAAGTTGGAAACACTCATTTGGTAGAATCTAGGAAAAAGCATTTTCTAACTCATTGAGTCATGCAGTAAAAAAACAAATCCTCTGTGATAAAAACCAAAAGCAGGATATTGAGTAAATGCTATGCAATACGTGAATTGAGCTCAGAGTTTAACCTTGTTTTTTTATTTAGCAGGTTGGAAACACTTTTTGTGTAGAGTCTGGAAAATGATATTTGAAATCCCACTGTGGCCTGAGGTAAAAAACCAAATATCTCACGATAAAAACTGGAAAAATGTTATCTGTGAAAATGCTTTATGATATGTGGATTCAGGTCACACAGTTGACTTTTTGTTCAATCAGCAGGTGGAAACAGGCTTTTTTGTGAAAGTTGGAAAATGAATATTCTGATAACTTAGGGTCCTGTGATAAAAAGTGACAATCAGGTCATAAAACTACAAACAAGCTATCAGTGTAAACGGTTTCCTATGTGTGGAATAAGCACAAATTTTTGAACTTCTGTTTGGATTCAGCAGGTTGGAAACTCTGTTTTGTAGAAATCTAGAAGAGGATATTTTGGAGCCATTTGAATAGTATGATGAAAAAGTGAATCTCCTACGAAAGAAACTAGAAACAAGGATGTGTGAAATTGCTTTGAGATATCTGGATTACTCTCACAGTGTTGAACATTTGTTTTGGTTCAGCAGGTTGAAAACCCACTTCTGATATATTCTAGGAACAGATATTTAGTACTCCTTTGTGACCAGTGGTGAGAAAAGAAAAGTTTTAAGATAAAACAAGCTATCAGTGAAAAGACTTGGTGATCTGTGCATTCAGCTCACAGAGTGAAATTTTTGTTTTGATTCGTCAGTTTCAACAGACTCTTTTGTAAAATATAGTAAGGGAAATTTCTGAGCTCATTGAGACCTGTGATGGAAAACTGAATATCCCACCATAAAAAATGGACACAATCTATCTGTGAAAATACTTTCATACAGGTGGATTTAAATGACAGGTTTAACCTTTTCTTTTGAATCGTTAGGTTGTAAGCATTAGTTTTGAAAAATCTGGAAAGAGAAAATTCAGTGCCCTTTAAAGGACACTTGAAAAAAATGCAAATGTCGTGCGAACAAACTAGAAACAAGCTATCTGTAACAATTCATTGTGATATGAAGATTCAGCACATGGAATGAAAGCATTGTGTCAATTAACCCTGTTGGAAGGAGTCATTTTGCAGAATCTAAACAGTGACTTTTGGATCCCATTGTGCTCTGTGTTGAAAAAATGAATATCATGGAAAGAAACTAGAAACAAGACATCTGTGAAAGTTGTCCACAATGGGTGGATTCAACATGCAGAGATAAACCTGTGAATTTAGTCAGCAGGTTAGAAACAGTCTTTTGGTCTAATATAGACAGGAACATTTTGCATCCCATTGAGGGTTTCTAAACTGCTGCATACACACACGAGTTTAACTCTGTAAATTGAATGCACACATTGACAAACATTGTGTAAGGTAGCTCTGTGTTCGTTTTAGAGTGACATATTTCTCTTTGCAGAATTTGCTCCCTTTCACTCTTCCATGTCCAAATGCAGTTACTAGAAGAAACGTGTTTCTAACTCACTGAACGAAACAGAGCTTCAACTCTCTAAGTTGAAACAAACACACAGCATAGCGTTTGAAAAATGCATTTCTACTGTGTTTTAGATGCAGTTTACTGCTTTTTCTTATATGCCTGGATTTGGCTGGAAATGACCGTTTTGCATTTCTCCACAGGAAGTGTTCCCAAATTGCTGCATACACACACGAGTTTAAGTCTGTAATATGAATGCACACATTGAGAAGCTTTCTGTTAGATAGATTCATTTTGGTTTTAGTGTGAGACATTTCTCTTTACAGCATATGCTCCTTTTCACTCTGGAAAGTCCAAACGCAGTTCCCAGAAGAAACGTGTTTCTAAGTCCCTGAACAGAACACAGCTTCAACTCTCTTAGTTGAAATGAACACACAGCAGAGCAGTTTGAAAGATGTGTTTCTTCTTTGTTTTAGACGCAGTCTTACTACTATTTCTTAGATGCCTGGATTTCGATGGAAATGACAGTTTTGTGTTTCTCCACAGATAGGTTTCTAAACTGCTGCATACACACACGAGTTTAACTCTGTAAGTTGAAAGCACACATTGACAAACATTCTGTTAGATAGCTCTGTTTTGTTTTTAGAGTGACATATTTCTCTTTACAGCATAGTCTGCCATTCACTCTTCTACATCCTACCTCAGTTCCTAGATGAAACCTGTTTATAACTCGCTGAATGAAACACAGCTTCAGCTCTCTTAGTTGGAATGAACACACAGCAGAGCAGTTTGAAAGATGCGTTTCTCCCGTGTTTTATACCCAGTCTTACTCCAATTTCTTATATGCCTGGATTTGGCAGGAAATGACAGTTTTGCGTTTTTCCACAGAAAGGGTCTCTAAACTGCTGCATACACACACGGGTTTAACTCTGTAAGTTGAGTGCCCACATTGTCAAGCATTCAGTTAGATAGCTCCGTTTTGGTTTTACAGCAAAATATTTCTCTTTAGAGTATGGGCTCCCATTCACTCTGGAAAGCCCAAACCTGTTCCTGGAAGAAACATGTTTCTAATTCGCTGAATGAAACACAGCTTCAGCTTTCTTAGTTGAAACTAACACACAGCAGAGCAGTTTGGAAGATGCGATTGTCCTGTGTTTCAGACGCAGTCTTAGTGCTATTTCTTAAATGCCTGGATTTGGCTGGAAATGACAGTTTTGCATTTCTCTTCAGAAAGGGTTTATAAACTGCTGCATGCACAGACGAGTTTAATTCTGTAAGTTGAATGCACACATTGACAAGTATTCAGTTAGATAGCTCCATTTTGGTTTTAGAGAGAGATATTTCTCTTTACAGCATATGCTCCCATTCACTCTGGAAAGTCCAAACGCAGTTCCTAGAAGAAACGTGTTTGTAACTCGCTGAATGAAACACAGCTTCAACTCCCTTAGTTGAAACGAACACACAGCAGAGCATATTGAAAGATGAGTTTCTCCAGTGTTTTAGACGCAGTCTTAATGCTATATCTTAGATGCCTGGATTTGGCTGGAAATGACAGTTTTGCATTTCTCCACAGAAAGGGTTTGTAAAGTGTTCCGTACACACACGAGTTTAACTCTGTAAGTTGAATGCACACGTTGACAAACATTTATTTAGATAGCTCCGTTTTGGTTTTAGAGCTAGATATTTCTCTTTACAGCATATGCTCCCATTAACTCTGGAAAGTCCAAATGCATTTCCTAGAAGAAACGTGTTTGTAACTGGCTGAACGAAACACAGCTTCATCTCCCTTAGTTGAAACGAACACACAGCAGAGCAGTTTGAAAGATGAGTTTCTCCAGTGTTTTAGATGCAGGGTTACTGCTAAATCTTAGATGCCTGGATTAGCCTGGAAATGATAGTTTTGCATTTCTCCACAGAAAGTGTTTCTTAACTGCTGCATACACACACGAGTTTATCTCTGTATGTTGAGTGCACACAGTGGGAAGCATTCAGTTCGATAGCTCTGTTTTGGTTTAAGAGCGAGATATTTCTCTTTACAACATATGCTCCCATTCACCCTGGAAAGTATATACACAGTTCCTAGAAGGAACGTGTTTCTAACTCCCATTCCCCATTCCATTTTCTATTGCATTACCCATTCTATTTCATTCCTTTCCACATTCCATTCCCCATTCCATTATCCATTCCATTATCCATTCCATTCCTGGTTCCATTCCACGTTTCTTTACCTTCCATTTTCCATTCCATTCATCGTTCCATTTCATTCCATTCCGCATTCCATTCCCCGTTCCATTCCAATCCATTCCCCATTCCTCTCCCCATTCTATTCCATTGCATTCCCCATTTAATTACATATTCCACTCCATTCCATTACCCATTCAATTCACCATTACATTCCATTTCATTCCCCATTCCATTCCCATTACATTAGCCATTCCATTCCCTATTTCATTGCATTCCATTCCCCATTCCACTTTCCATTACATTCCCCATTCCATTTCATTCCATTCCCCACTCCATTCCCCATTCCGTACAATGTTTCATATCATTCGTTTTCCCATTTAATTCCCCATTCCTTTCAACATTCTATCCTATTCCATTTACCATTCCATTCCCCTTTCAATTCCATTCGTTTCCCAATTCCATTCCCCATTAAATTCCATGAACAATTCCATTGACCGTTCCAATCCATTCCATTCCTCATTACATTCCCTATTGCATTCCATTCCAATCCCCATTCCATTCCATTCCATTCCCAATTCCATTCCCCATTCCATTAAATTTCATTTCCCATTCCATTCCCCGTTCCATTCGATTCCTTTGCCCATTACATTCCACTTTCCTTTACATTCCATTTTCCATTCCATTCATCGTTCCATTAAATTCCATTCCCCATTCCACTCCCCGTTCCATTCCATTCCATTCCCCATTCCATTCCCCATTCCCTATCATTCCATTAACCATTGCATTCCCCGTTCCATGCCATTCTAGTCCCCATTCCATTCACGATTCCATTCCACTCCCCATTCCATTCAATTCAATTCCCCATTCCATTCCTCATTCCATTTCATTCCCCATTCCTTTCCCCATTCCATTCCATTCGCCAGTCCACTACAATTCATTCCTCATTTCATTAACCGTTCCATTCCATTTCACATTCCATTCCCCATTACATTACGTTCCATTCCCCATTTCATTCCCCGTGCCATTCCAATCCATTCCCCTTTCCTTTCCCTGTTCCATTCCATTCCATTCCCCATTCCATTTCCCATTCCATTCAAAATTCCTTTACATTACATTCCCCATTACATTCCATTACATTCCCCATTCCATTCCGCTTTCCATTCCCCATTCCATTTCATTCCATTCGCCATTCCATTCCTCGATCCATTAAATTCCATTCC
>PVKV010042450.1:0-10713 GCA_004027835.1 Alouatta palliata
ATTTTATAACAGAATAAATATTGATTGTGCATGTTTTTATAGCAGATAATATATGCAGGATGTATTAAATTTAAAACAGAGTCAAAATAGTGGGTGTATATTTTTTATAACATTCTATTTTTGAGGGCATGTATTTTCTATAACAGTAAAAATAGAGGGTGTGTATTTTTTATGCTAGAATAAAATTACAGTTTGTATATTTTTTATTACAGAGTAGAGAAAGAAAGGGTACATTTCTTAAAACATTACAAAGAGAGTTTATGTATTTTATAACAGAGTAAAAATAGAGGGTATATGTTTTTTATAAGAAACAATTAATGGAGGGTGTATTTATTTTAAAACACAGTACATATAGAGGGTGTATATTTTTTATAACATTCTATTTTGTGTGTGTATATTCTCCAACAGAAAAAAAGTAGAGGGTGTGTATGGTTATAAAGAATAAAATTTGTGTGTGTATATTTTTTATTACAGAGTAGGAATAGAAAGGGTACATTTTTTATAACAGAGTACAAATAGAAGGTGTATATTTATTATAATAAAGTAAAAATAGACAATATGTATGTTTAATAACAGACAAGAAATAGAGGGTGTATATTTTTTATAACAGAATATAAATGGAGGGTGTATTTACTTTAAAACAGAGTACAAATTGAGGGTGTATATTTTTTATAATGGAGAAGAAACAGGGGGTGTATTTATTTTAAAACAGAGTACATTTTGTGGGGGTATAATTTCTATAACATAGTACAAATTCAGGGTGTATATTTTTTATAGCACAGTAAAAAAATAGGGTGTATATTTTTTATAACACAGTATAAATGGAGGGTGTATATTTTTTATAACAGAGTACAATTTGATGGTGTATATTTTTTATAAGTGAGTAAAAATAGATGGTATATATTTTATAGCAGAGTAAATATTGGGGGAGTTTATTTTTTATAAAACCAAACACCGCATATTCTCACTCATAGACGGGTGTTGAACAATGAGAACACATGGACACAGGGAGGGGAGCATCTCACACTGGGGTCTGTCGGGGGGAAAAGGGGAGGGACAGCAGGGGGTGGGGAGTTGGGGAGGGATAGCATGGGGAGAAATAACAGATACAGGTGATGGGGAGGAAGGCAGCAAATCACTCTGCCATGTGTGTACCTATGTAACAATCTTGCATGTTCTTCACATGTACCCCCAAACCTAAAATGCAATAAAAAGTATATATATTAAAAAAAAAAAGAAATAGAGGGTATGTTTATTTTAAAACAGGATACATGTAGAGGGTATATATTTTTAATAACAGTAAAAAATTGAGGGTGTATTTTTTTATAACAAAGTAGAAATGGTGGGTGTATTTATTTTAAAACATGGTACATGTAGAGGGCGTATATTTTTTGATAACAGAGTAAAAATTGAGGGTGTATATTTTTTATAAAACAGTAGAAATACAAGGGGTATTTATTTTAAAACAGAGTAAATATACAGGGTGTATGATTTTTATAACAGAGTAAAAATTGTGGGTGCATATTTTTTATAATAGTGTAGAATTAGAGGGTGTATTTATTTTAAAACAGAGTATATGTAGAGGGTTTGTATGTTTTATAACAGAGTATGAATTGTGGGTGGATATTTTTTATAACAGAGTAAATGTAGAGGGTGTATTTATTTTAAAACAGAGTACATTTAGAGGCTGTATATTTTATGTAACAGAGTTAAAATTGAGGGTTATATTTTTTCAAAGAGAGTAGAAATAGACTGTGTATTAATTTTTAACAGAGTAAAAATAGACTGTGTACTCATTTTAAAACAGAGCACATGTTGATGGTTTAAATTTTTTATAACAGAGTACAAATTGATAGTCTATATATTTATAAAACAGTTCAAATACAGTGGGTATTTATTTTAAAACAGGCTATATATAGACGGTTTATGTTTTTTATAACAGAGTAGAAATTGTGTTTACATTTTTTATAAAAGAGTAGAAATGGAGGGTGTTTCTATTTTAAAACAGTGTACATGTAGAGGGTTAATATATTTTATCACAGAGTACAATTTGAGGGTGTATATTTTTTATAACAGAATAAAAATAGAAGGTGTATTTATTTTAGAAAAGAGTACATTTAGAGGCTTTATATTTTTAAAACAGAGTAGAAATTGAATGTTATATTTTTTAATAACAGAGTAGAAATACAGGGTGTATTAATGTTATAACAGAGTAATCGTAGAGGGTGTATTTACTTTAAAGCAGAGCACCTGTAGAGGGTTTATATTTTTTATGAAAGAGTACAAATTGATTGTGTATGTTTTTATCAAAGAGTATAAATACAGGGGTTATTTATTTTAAAACAGGGTACATTTGGAGGGTGTATGTTTTTTACAACAGAGTATAAATTCAGGATGTATATTTTTTATAGCAGAGTAGAAATAGAGGGTGTATACTTTTTATAACAGAGTTCAATCTGAGAGTGTATGTTTTTTATAAAAGAGTAGAAATACAGGGTGTACTTCTTTTAAATCAAGGTATATGTAGAAGGGGTATATTTTTTATAACAGAGTACAAATTGAGGGTGTATATTTTATAAAACAGAGTACATGTAGAGGGTTTATATTTTTTGTAACAGAGTACAGGTAGAAGGTTTATATTTTTTATAAATAAAAATTTTGTGATTGTGTGTATTTAATAGAAGAGAGTCCAAATAGAGGATGTATATATTTAATAACAGTACAAATAGATGTTTTATATTTTTATAGAGGAAATTTTTCTGAATGAGTATATAGTTCATAAGTGTAAAAATAGAGGGAGTATATATTTTATAAGAGATTACATACAGAGGAGGTATATACTTTATAACAGGTTACAAATAGAGGGTTTATATTTTTTATAAAATCTATTATGTGAGTGAGTATAATTATTATAACAGTGTACAACTAGAGGGCATATATTTTTTATAACAGAGTGCAATAGAGGTTGTATCTATTTTATAACAGAGTACAAAGAGGGTGTATATATTTTATTACACTGTACAAATAGAGGGTGTATGTTTTTTATAACAGAGTACAAATATGGCTGTATGGTTTTTCTAAGAGTGTTACAATAGTGGGTATATGTATCTTATAACAGAGTACAAGAGAGTTTGAATAGTTTTTATAACAGAGTACAAATAGGGGTTTTATATTTTTTTATTAGATTCCTTTGTGAGCGTATTTATTTTTTATAACAGAATACAAAGAGAGGGTGTATATTTTTTAAAACAGAATAGAAATAGAAATTAACACAGAAAATTGACAGTTGATTGACAAGAATGAGAATCAGTTCTAAAGAATTAAAATGCAACCGAATACTTTATTACTAAAAGAATGCTCCAGTGGACAGAGGTCACTCATTCTAACTTCATCAGATACAGCACTTCAAGGGAGACAAATTTTTCAAAATACAGCGCTAAAACGGTCCCTGCTTTAAGTGCTTTAAAGTAGGGACACTCTTAGGACTGTACTTGGAAAAGTTGTCTGCTCTAACAATAAAAAGCTACTGTTGTTGTTACATTTGGTCCCCAGGAGAAATGGGGGTTTTTTCAGAGAGCATGGGAGACACATGAGTCCTTTGCCGCCCTCTTGTATGCCTCCAAGGGTGAAATGAGAGAGTAGGAAGCATTTTGTGGTGTGGTCAGGCGCACATTTAGGCTCGGTGCAGAGCAGAGCTGCTTTCATGGTGGTGTGACCCCTCTGAAATTAGAAGTAAGGAGATTTGGATTTGATTTCCAGCCCTCTGCTAGCTAGTCAGCCACTCACATTCAAGTCTTACAAGGGTCACTCTCTGTCTCTGTTTCTCGATTTTTGTATAAGGATTTGTGTGGCCTTAAGGCCCACTGGGAAACAATCACTTTTTCAGCTCAGTGCCTGGTTTGTTCAGTATACATGTCAGTCTGGACCTTAATACAAATATGATTTTGGGTTAACTCTATTGCCTCTGCTAGAAGGTAACACAGAAAATTCACAGTTGATTGACAAGAGTGAGAATCAACTCGAAAGAATGACAATATAACCGAATCCTTTACCATTAACAGAATGCTCATATGGACACAGATCACTCATTCCAACTTCATCGCCTGTAGCACGTAAAGGGAGACAGCTATTTCAAAATACAGAGTTAAAACTGTCACTGCTTTAAGCGCTTAAAGCAGGTACAGTTTCAGTTGTGTACTTTGAAAAAGTTGTGGCCTCTACCAATAAAAAGCCACTTTTGGTGTTACTTTTGGTCCCCAGGAGAAATGGGGGTCCAATTGAGAGAGCACGGGAGACACATGAGTCCTTTGTCACCCTCTCGTCAGCCACTGAGGGTCAAATGAGAGAGTAGGAAGGATTTTGGGGTGTGGCCAGCCTCACATTTAGAGGCGGTGCAGAGCAGAGCTGCTGTCATGGTGGCCTCTCCAAAATTAGAGGTTAGGAGATTTGGATTGAATTTCCAGCACTCTGCCAGCTAGTCAGTCACTCAAATTCATGCTTTAGACAGGTCACTCTCAGTCTCTGTTTCTCGATTTTTGTACAGGGATTTCTGTGACCTTAAGGCCTCTGGGAAACAATCCCATTTTCAGCTCAGTGCCTCTTTTGTTGAGTATACTTGTCAATCTGGAAATTAATGCACTTATGATTTTGGGTTAGCTGTATTGAATCTGCCAGAACGTAACGCAGAAATTTCACAGTTGATTCAGAAGAGTCAGAATCAGCACAAAAGAATGAAAATATAACCGAATCCTTGATCACTAACAGAATCCTCATGTGGACACAGATCACTCATTCCAACTTCGTCGGCTGTAGCACGCAAAGGGAGACAGCTTTTTCAAAATAAACAGCAAAAACTACCCCTACTTTAAGCACTAAAGCGCTTAAAGCAGGGACGGTTTTAGCTCTGTACTTTGAAAAAGTTGTGTGCTCTACCAACACAAAGCTACTTTTTGTGACTTTTTGTCCCAAGGTGAAATGGGGTTCCTTTCCAGAGAGCATGGGAGACACATGAGTCCGTTGCTGTCCTCTCATCTGCCACTGAGGGTGAAAAGAGAGAGTAGGAAGCATTTTGAGATGTGGTCAGGCACACAGTTAGGCTCGGTGCAGAGCAGAGCTGCTCTCCTGGTGGTGTGGCCCATCCGAAATTAGAGCTCAGGAGATTTGGATTGGATTTCCAGCCCTCTGAAATTTAGTCAGCCACTCACTTTCAACCCTTAGATGGGTCACTCTCTGTCTCTGTTTCCCGATTTGGGTACAGGGATTTCTGTGGTCCTTAAGGCCCAATGGGAATCAATCTCTTTTTCAGCACAGTGCCTGGTTTGTGGAGTATACTTGTCAATCTGGATCTTAATACACCTATGATTTTGGGTTAACATTATTGCTTGTGCTAGAAGGTAACACAGAAAATTCACGGTTGGTTGACAAGAGTGAGAATCAGCTCCAAAGAATGACAATATAACCGAATCCTTGATCAAAAACAGAATGCTCATGTGGACACAGATCACTCATTCCAACTTCGTATGTTGTAGCACGTAAAGAGAGACAGATTTTTCAAAATACAGAGCTAAAACTGTCTCTGCTTTAAGCGTTTAAAGCAGGGACAGTTTTAGCTCTGTACTCTGAAAAAGTTGTGTGCTCTACCAATACAAAGCTACTTTTTTGTGACTTTTGGTCCCCAGTAGAAATGGGGGTCCTTTTCAGAGAGCATGGGAGACACATGAGTCCTTTGCCATCCTCTTGTCTGCCTCTGAGGGTGAAATGAGAGAGTAGGAAGAATTTTGGGGTGTGGCCAGGCTCACAGTTAGGCTCGCTGCAGAGCAGAGCTGTTGTCCTGGTGGTGTGGCCCCTCCGAAATTAGAGGTCAGGAAATTTGGGTTTGATTTCCAGCACTCAGCCAGCTAGTCAGTCACTCACATTCAAGCCTTAGACAGGTCACTCTCTGTCTCTGTTTCTCGATTTTTGTACAGGGATTTCTGTGGCCTTAAGGCCTCTGGGAAAGAATCCCGTTTTCAGCTCAGTGCCTCGTTTGTTGAGTATACTTGTCAATCTGAAAATTAATGCACTTACGATTTTGGGTTAGCTGTATTGCCTCTGCTAGAACATAACACAGAAATTTCACAGTTTATTCAGAAGAGTCAGAATCAGCACGAAAGAATGAAAATATAACCGAATCCTTGATCACTAACAGAATGCTCATGTGAACATAGATCACTCATTCCAACTTCGTATGCTGCCGCACATAAAGGGAGACAGCTTTTTCAAACTACAAAGCAAAAACTATCCCTGTTTAAGTGCTAAAGCACTTAAAGCAGGGACAGTTTTAGCTCTGTAGTTTGAAAAAGTTGTGTGCTCTACCAACACAAAGCTACTTTTTTGTGACTTTTGGTCCCCAGGAGAAATCAGGGTCCTCTTCAGAGAGCATGGGAGACACATGAGTCTTTTGAAGTCCTCTCGTCTGCCTCTGAGGGTGAAATGAGAGAGTAGGAAGCATTTTGGGGTGTGGCCAGGCACACAGTTAGGCTCCGTGCAGAGCAGAGCTGCTGTCCTGGGGTTTGGCCCCTCGGAAATTAGAGATCAGGAGATTTGGATTGGATTTCCAGGTCTCTTCCAGCTTGTCAGCCACTCACTTGCAACCCTTAGGCGGGTCACTCTCTGTCTCTGTTTCTCGATTTGGGTACAGGGATTTCTGGGGGACTTAGGGCCCACTGGGAAACAATCCCTACTTCAGCTCAGTGCCTGGTTTGTTGAGTATACTCGTCAATCTGGACCTTAATCCTCCTCTGATTTCTGGTTAACTCCATTGCCTCTGGTAGAAGGTAACAAAGAAAATTCACAGTTGGTTGACAAGAGTGAGAAGCGGTTCGAAAGAATGACAATAGAACCGAATCCTTGATCACAAACAGAATGCTCATGTGGACACAGATCACTCATTCCAACTTCGTCGGCTGTAGCACTAAAGGGAGATCGCTTTTTCAAAATACAGAGCTAACACTGTCCTGCTTTACACGCTTTAGCGCTGAAAGCAGGGACAGTTTTAGCTCTGTAGTTTAAAAAATTTGTGTGCTCTACCAATACAAAGCTACTTTTTTGTGACTTTTGGTCCCCAGGAGAAATGGAGGTCCTTTTCAGAGAGCATGGGAGACACATGAGTCCTTTGCCGTCCTCTCGTCTGCCTCTGAGGGTGAAATGAGAGAGTAGGAAGCATTTTGGGATGTGGCCAGACACAGTTAGGCTCCCTGCAGAGCAGAGCTGCTGTCCTGGTGGTGTGGCCCCTCCGAAATTAGAGGTCAGGAGATTTGGATTGGACTTTCAGCCCTCTGTCAGCTTGTCAGCCACTCTCTTTCAACCCTTAGGCGGGTCACTCTCTGTCTCTGTTTCTCGATTTGGTTACAGGGATTTCTGTGCACCCAATTTGTATATTTTTTATAACAAAATACAACTACAGGGCGTATATTTTTTATATCAGAATACAAATTGAGGGTTTATATTTTTTATAAAATGCTATTTTGTGAATGTGTATATGTTTTTAAATTGTGTACAATTTGAGGGTGTATATATTTTTAACAGGGTACACAAAGAGGGTTTATATATTTTCCTTAAGGCTACTATGTGACTATGTCTTCTTTTGAAAGTCAATTCATACAGACGGTGTATATTTTTTGTAACAGAGTCCATTTAGAGGATTTATATTTTTTTTCAAAGACTGGTTTGTGAGTGTATATATTTTTAATAACTTTAAAGTTAGAAGGTGTATGGTTTTTGTAATAGACAAAAAAGAGTGGGTTTACATTTTTCATGAAAGACTATATTCTAAGTGTGTAAATTTTATAACAGAGTACAAATAGAGGGTATTTTCTAAAACAGTACAAATAGAGGGATTATATTTTTTATAAATGACTATTTTGTGGGTGTGTATATTTTTTATAGCACAGTACATAAAAGAGGATGCATATATTTATTATAACTCAGTAAAAATAGAGGGTGTATGTATTGTATAACAGAGTACAAATAGAGGGTTTATATTTTATGTAAAAGACTATTTTTGAGAGTGTATGTTTTTTATAACAGAGTTCAAATAGAGAGTGTATATATTTTATAACAAAGTACAAATAGAGGGTTTACGTATTTTTCAAAATGCTATATTTTGAGTGTGTATATTTTTTCAAACACATTAAAAAATGAGGGTTTTTTTTTAACAGAGTACAATTAGAGGGCATATTTTTTTATAAAAGAGTACAAACAGAGGGTGCATATTTTTTATAACAGAGTACTAATTGTGGGTGAATATTTTTTATAAAAGACTATTTTGTGAGTGTATATATATTTTTCTAACAGAGTAGAAATATAAGGTGTATATTTTTTATAAAAGAGTACAAATAGTGGGTTTATATTTTTTATGAAAGACTATGTTGTGAGTGTGTATATTTTTTATATCAGAGTACTAACAGAGATTGTATATTTTTATAACAGTAAAAATAGAGGCTTTACATTTTTTATAAAAGACTGTATTGTGAACGTGTGTATTTTTTTTAACCAAGTACAAATAGAGGGTGTATATTTTTTATAGCAGGGTACAAATAAAGGGTTTATATTTTTTATAAAAGACTATTTTATAAGAATATTTTGTGAGTTTGTATATTTTGTATAGCAGATTACAAACAGAGGGTGTATATTTTTTATTACGAAGTACGAATGGTTAATATATATTTTTTATAACAGGACAAATAGAGGATGTATATTTATGGGGGGTGGCATTTTATAATGGAAAAACTGACACAAACATTAGCTCTAGCATTCTGGCACCCGGCAGGCCCAGCTCTGGTGCAACCCAGACAGAGGAAGGGTGGCACAGCCTGCAGGTGGAGAACTCTGTCTGAATAGGGCTTGAAGTTTCCCAGATCGAAAGTTTTCACTCGTGTCTTGGTGACTCTGAGACCAAATTAAATCCCTGTGAAACTCTTAAGTCTTGATACCAAAGAAGCCCGTGTGTCTACTCAGAGCTAAGGGTCAACTCCGGTGACTCTGCTGTCAGACCAGGGGACTTGGATGCAGTGGTCTGCAGCAGACTGTGGCAGTCCTTGCCAGTCCTGGCCTGTGCTGGATCAGGAGGCTGGGGTTTCTAGTTCACGTATTTATTGAGAAAGATGGAGAAAAGCTGAGGGCTCTTCATGTGCATAAAGAAACAACTCACAATCATATTGTAACTCATGACTCAGCTGGAACAATTGGGGGAAATTTTAAGAACAAATACAGCAATAATCAGCTTATTATGATTTACAATAGCAACAAGCCTTCAAACCTGCCAGCTGCCAAAATGCCTGCCTTTTACTGGAAGCAGCTGCCCAGATTCTCCCTCCTCTCTCCTCCCTCCTCCCTGGTGAGGCCTCGAAGACTTGACATCACGGCAAGCCCTCCTCAACTAGTGCCAACAGAAAGGTCACTTACTGAAACCCAAATCCCTGCAGTTTGCCAGACCAGAGTCAGCTCCAGATTCCAACCTGTGGCTTTTCAAGGAGCAGGACGTGCTCTGACGTAAGGCTTCACCTTAATTCAAGCCCCCTGTCCTTTCCATCGTCTCTTACGGGACTCATTTGGTCTCCCAGCCTACCTCAACTTTGTTCTGATTAGTGAGGGAGTGATGAGGAAAAGGAGGTACAGCTAGACTGAATGAAAGTTCCATCCTGCAGAAACCGGGGCACTAATAGAGGAGCTCGCCGCTCTGCTGGTAGGAGCCTCCCCCAGGTTCGCCATCTTGGGGATGTCCTGGTCAGTTCTGCAGCAATATGATGGGGTGGATGACAATGTGGTCAGGCCCCCTGGTTTTGCTTTGAGCCTCCTGCTCTCTTGCTTTGTGTGGGAACATGGGCAAGTCCGTGGCCTAAAGTCTTCTTACCTTGAAGATGGGCAGAACAATATCCACTTACAGAGCATCACACATGACCTCTTAATTTCCTTCGTGACCTAAAAAGGAATTGTCGCTAAAACCCAGCGCCTGTTAACCACAGGTACCGTGGTGGCCTCAGGGCCTGGGGGGCTGTAAAGGGGCCTCTGGAGTCATTGCACTGCCCCCACGTGGTCCCTCCCAGTGTTCAGTTGGGTGATCACCTTGCATCTTCACTTGCAAAGGAAGGAGTCAGCTTATTGGGTTCATGTGGTTTTTAGGTAAGAGTGTGCACAGTGGAAAAGGAGAAAGTGTGTAACTGTAAGGGCTAGCTGGAAGACACAGCACTCAGTTCTTGGCTGGGGAGTGGATGGAAAAGGCTGAATCAGAGGGCAGCTGGATGGGCTGAGAGAGGCCAAGGCCAGGATTGCCCAGCCTGGAGGGCAGGCCCAGCTCAGCATTGGGCCCAGTACCTCCAGTACTCAGTACCTCAGCATTGGGCTCAGTACTCCAGAGCCTGTGTGACAAGAAAGCTACCTCGAGGAAAGCCACTGCTTGCTCTATGGGGAGATGAAGCCCCAGCAGGAAGGCCTAGCAGGTACCAGAACCATGTGGAGGAGCTCACAGTCTCATAGGGGAGACATTGCTGGAAGCAGGCAGTTACGGGAGATAACGTTGTTCTTGACCCACGTCTCACGACCCTCTTTTGAGCTAGCTCTGCTCCAGGAACTGGACCCGCACAGTGAACCAGGAGGATAGGACCCCTGTCCCCTTGGAGTTGATACTCTAGCTGGAGTGAAGGGGACAGGCCCTAGAGAAGGAAACAGAGGACA
>PVKV010042451.1:0-10714 GCA_004027835.1 Alouatta palliata
ATGCCACCATGCCCAGCTAATTTTTGTATTTTTAGTAGAGACAGGGTTTCACCATGTTGACCAGGATGGTCTCAATCTCTTGACCTCATGATCCACCCGCCTCGGCCTCCCAGAGTGCTGGGATTACAGGCGTGAGCCACTGCGCCCGGCCTTGTCATTTTTCTTAAATGGACATTTCATATATTTTGCTAGGCTTATACCTAAGTGTTTTATTTGTGGGGGGGGGATGCCAATTTAAATGATACTTTGTGTTTATTTTCAAATTCCACTTGTTCCTTGCCATTATATATGAAAGTGATTGGCTTCTATGTATTAACTGTGTAACTTGCAGTGTTGTTATAATCACTTACCAATTTTAGGAGTGTTTTGGTCAGTTCATTCAGATTTTCTGCGTAGATGACCATGTAATCTGTAAACAAATCCAGTTTTATTTCTTCTCTCCCAATCTGTAAACTTTTATTTCCTTTTGTCATCTTGCTGCATTAGCGATTACTTCCAGTATGATATTGAAAAGAAGTAGGGAGTGGGAACATTTTTGCTAGTTCCTGATCTTAGTGAGAACAATTAGGTGTTTTAATATATTAAGCATTTTTAAAAGATAGTTATCACAGTGACCATATTAAACCCTGTAGTTAAAATCTTTGATTCTCTTTTCTGCAGAGGGGTACATCAGTACATTCGTTCATTCCAGTTATAGGCCAATGATGCATCAGCAAAGAGCTATTTCTCTCTCTATCCTTGGAATGGCTATTTTAATCTTATCACCAATAACTGCTAGGGTTTTTTCTGATTGTTATTGGGGAAAAAAACTTACCAAAAAAAGTATTATCAGATAAACATTTTTTGGCTAATATGATTGATAAAAATGGGATACTAAAGTAATGGGAATTTGAGTTCTAGCGAAGTTAACTATTTTTGTATTTATTAGCTATTTGTATATACTCCTTGTGAATGATACATTCAGGACCTCTGTCCCTTTCTGTTGGCATCTTATTTTTTAAAATTATATGAATGATTCTTCATGGTGTAAAATGTTAAATCTTATTTTGTCATAATTGTCGAAATGTTTTTCAAAATATGTTTGCCTTCAGTTTTTGTAATTACTTTTCTTCACACATGGAAGTTTTAAGTTTTCACGTAGCTGGATCAGTCAGACATTATATTTCTTATCTTTTCCTATTACTTTCATACTAGGAATGCCCATCTCTTTCAAGATCTGATGTTTACTTTTATAACTAGTATTACGATGTATAATCCAGTCTTAGGATTTGCAATATGTACCTTTATTTTCACTTTAGATGGGATGATTTTTAAAACTATGTAATATACTTGGAATTTATTCTCACCTGTAGTGTTAGGTGAAGGTCTAAAATCTGTTTGCAAATAACTAACTAGTTTTTGTTTTGTTTTGTTTTGTTTAGTGATTTTATATCCTAGTTACTAAATACTGTTTCTACATTATAGGCCTGATTGGGAGCTTTCTTCTTTGTTCTATTGAGCTACAAGCCTGTTTCTCTGACAATACAATGCTGGTGTATTGTTGAGGTGATTTATTATGTTGGTTGAGTTAAGTTCCTGTCATTACTCTTCCCCAAACTCTGCCTCCCAATTTTTCTTTGCTGTTCTCACTGTTTCTCCAGAATTTTTTAAAACATTTCTAAACCCTTCCCCTCTGGTAATTTTTGTTTGTTTATTTGTTTGTTTGTTTGTTTGTTTGTGATGGAATCTTGCTCTGTTGCCCAGGCTGGAGTGCAGCAGCGTGATTTTGGCTCAACTGCCACCTCCACCTCCTGGGTTCAAGCAATTCTCCTGTCTCTGCTTCCCAAGTAGCTAGGACTACAGTTGTACGCCACTATGTCTGGCTAATTTTTGTATTTTTAGTAGAGACGGAGTTTCACCATATTGGGCAGGCTGGTCTCGCACTCGTGACCTCAGGCGATCCACCCACCTTGGCCTCCCTAAGTGCTGGGCTTACAGGCATGAGCCACCGTGCCCAGCCTCAGTTGTAATTCTGATTGTAATTATTTTAAACTCATAAATTAATCTGGGAAAGTAGTTAGCCTTATAATGTGCTCTTTCCTCAACTAGAAATATTTCTCATCTTTTTAATTTTTTGTTTTATTGTATGCATATAATAGTTTCAGTTTTGAAGCATTTGTTAATTATGCGTTCTTAGTAATATATAATTCTTGCATACAACAATTTGGACTGATTTTAAGTAATTTTGGAAGGTCACATACAATAATAAGCAAATAAATAATAATAGCATAAAGGAATCCACCTCCAATTTTGAGAAAGATTCCTTCTATTGTAGAAAGAAATTGTTAGCATATAATGTAAAATGAGAGTCTAGAATTCTCTTAAGCACTTTAAGCTTTTCAGTTGCATATACTACCCCTATTTTATGAAACAATATTTATTTGGGAAACCTTTTCTATAACTAAAAGGTCTGCAGTTTGTTGGTGTTTAGGTTATGATGCAACAAGTTCTCAAGCCTTTTTGATTTTTGTGCAGTAAAATGCATCTTTGCATACGAGTGAAATTGGGCTAGCTTAAAAGGATCCATAAACTTTCTTTTAATTTTAAGTGAGAATATTTTAAACACCTGCTAAATTTAATGTAGCAGTTTGATAATCTGAAATTATATACCACCTATTCGTTTTCATCCATCCATTTTCCCATGAATTTTTCATTTGTTTATCCAGCTAGTTTTATTAACTGTTTTAATCTTGACATTGGGATATAATGATAAGCAAGATGTCATTCCTGCGGAAGCTTCTTCCAGGCAGTAACAATATAGAGGATTAATTATAGGAACATAAAATTGAAGAAGATTGAATTGTTAAAGGCAGTGGCCATAGGGGTGGCAAGAGAAAGTGGAGTTAGAGTCATTAGAACTTAGTGCCAATTAAATATTGGATGAGTAAAAGAAGATGGCTTTGGGATGTCCTCAAATTCCTAGCTTATTTATTCATTATGCTTTTATTGGGGAACTATTACATTTTAGGCATTATGTTTCAGCCATGGTGTAAATGCAGGAGGATATAAGAAATAAGCTACATCAAGAGTTAGATTATAGAGGGGAAAGTATTGGTCCATTGCTTTTCATGTCAGAAACAGCAGTTCTTTGGCACCAACCTAATAGAATGGTTGTGACTAGGGTGGGAGTGTGTGCATAAAAAGATTATGAGTTTACTTTCAGACCTGTTGAGCTGTGTGACTATTGGATATACAAGTGAAAATAATGGATATTCAGATAGAGAGTTTGAGAGAGTCATGGCTGGACATACAGATCTGGGAGTCATCAGTGTATAGCTGGCAGTTGAAATCATGGATTAGAAAGTCTTTCAAAAAGAGTCCTTATGAGAAAAGAAAGGGAGGGTTGGAATCTTGAGGAATGATAGTATTTTTGGTTAGTCAGAGGAAGATGAACCTGTGAAGAAGACTAAAGTGGAGTAATCAGAGAGATAGAAGGGAACTTGGGACAGTGTTTCACAAAAGCCAAGAAAAATTTCCAGGCAGAATATTCAACTATACCTAAAGTCAATTCAAGGGTCAGTAAGATAAGGATTTAAAATAGTGACTCAATTTTGTAATTAGGAGATCATTATTGATCATGTGAAACTATTTCTGTGGGGAATTTGAATAACTGAAATGGTGTGACCCTCACACATTTTTTTTTAAACCTTGACCTTGCAGAGAGGCTAGAAAAACTTGAAAGACAATATGAGGATTCATAGCATTAATGAAGGGTTACCCTTGAAGAGGAAAACAAGTATACTAAGGAATATTTATAGAAATTGGAGAAATTCAAAGAGCTGTCTTCCTCTGTCAGCTAAAAGTTTCTCAGCAGCAGGGGTTGATTTACTCACCAATGTGTTTAGTGCCTGACCTGTAGTAAGTAATCAGTAAATATTTGCTGAATGATCCAGCCTGGTAAGAGTTGAACAGTTTGCTAATCCCAAGTCTAAAGTGTAGCTTCAGAATTTAGCCATTTCTGGAGCTTAAGATTTACTTTTGTTCTCTGTCATTAAAAATTAGACCTGTAGTCAAAAAATTAACCTTCTAAAGGCATTTAAAAATTATTTTAGAATAAGCTCTGCTTTATAATATAGTCTATATTTTTCATAGTACTGCACGTTCCTAAGGTTTACTACTGTGTCCTTTATCGTGTACCTTTTAGAATTTATTTTTTGTAGAGATGGGATCTCACTCTATTGCCCAGGTGGGTCTCGAACTCCTGGTCTCAAGTGACTCTCCCACCTCAGCCTCCCATGCCTGTTGGGATTACAGGCATGAGACACCACATCTGGCCCTATAATAGTGTATTTTAAGTTCTGCTTTGGTTATTTTCTTTTTGAAACTTTGCAAATGTTAAAGATTTTATTTGAATTTCGTTAGTTATAAAGTTGAAATATTTTATTTTATTTTATTATTAATTTTGAGACAGGGTCTCACTTTTTTGCCCAGGCTGGAATGCAGCGGCACAATCACAGCCCACTGTAGCCTCAACCTCCTGGGTTCAAGCAGTCCTCCCCGCTCAGCTCTCCAAGTAGGCACACATCACCAAGCCCTGCTAAATTTTTGTATTGTTTGTAGAGGCAGGTTTTCACCATGTTGTCAGTCTGGTCTCAAACTTTTCACGTGATCCGCCTGCTTCAGCCTCACAAAGGATTACAGGCATGAGCCACTGTGCCCAGCAGAAACAACATTTTAATAAGAGAAATTAACCATACCTTTTCAACATGAATTGATTTGGAAACTGTACCTATCTTTTTGTAATAATGTAAAACTTACAGTATTTGTTTGTGATAAGTATCCTATAAGCCACTCCATTTGTAGTGAAACAAATTCTTTCATTCTCTAATGCTTTATTTAATTTCCATAATCTAAGAGATCAGATTCATAATCAAGTTAATGTATCCTAATTGTTTACTTTGATGACACATTTTGTATGTATGTTTTTTCATGTTAGAGTCAAGAGAATATTAGTCTAATAAAATGTAACTGTTTGGTAAAATATGACCCCTGGGTTTTTTTTCTTTTTAATTTTTTGGTTGTTTAATTATTAAAGTTTTTGTTTCTGTTCCATAGATATATATGTGACATATAAAATACATTAGAAATAGAAGATATACAATGCTGTCTAAAGTGACTACATTTTTCTTTTAGGCTGGGAAATGAAGAACAACAGCCTGAGGTTCCAATTCTTTATCATGATGTAACATCCCTTTTGCTCATCCAGATCTTAATGATGCCACAACCCTTACGCAAAGGTATGTCTTTTTAATTCAGATTCTTTGCTTATGTACTATATGTTTTGAATATTCTAGAAATTATAGAAACAAATAGGCTGAGTGTGGTGGCTCACGCTTGTAATCCCAGCACTTTGAGCGGCTTAGGCGGGCGGATTGCTTGAGCTCAGGAGCTTGAGACGAGCCTGGGCAATAGAGTGAGATGCTGTGTCAAAAAGAGAAAGAGAAGTAAATATAGCAGTAAGTCTGATGGATACTTTTTGTGGTAATAACAGACAATGTGTTTTCTTTTATTAGTAAATAGTAATCATAACTAAAAATGTGACAGTGAAAAAGTGTTTTTTAAAATTCTTGTGGGTCTGTTCTTTTCAGCATTTTAGTCAGTAAGAGGTAAAGACATGGGGAAAACAGTCTGAAAATGGTTTAAAAAATTGAAATGATGATACAAATGAAAATTTGAAAAATAGAGCAAACTGTCAGCCTTAGTGCCTTTACCCTATCTGTATGCATACATATTTTGATATAGTAGTAATTGTAGTTATTAAAAATATAGTCTCATTTTAAGTTAGTATTAATATAACACTATTAACAAGATTAGTATTATATTAGCAACATTTTAATTATTGCTTCTTGGACTTTGTAGTTTTCACTTGAAGACAACATTTAAAATATTCTATCAGATAGTTAACATCTTCTGTATTAGAAAACTAGTTTTATTTTGTTTAACTATTAAAAGTTACAGTAGAATGAACATCTATTGGTGTATAAAGACCTTATTCCTGAGGAAGACATTGTTTGTATAAACTCCAGCTTGATCTTTGATAAATCCTTTTACCTAAGGGTATGAAATAATCATTTAAAGATATATATGTAGGCAAATTATGATATTTATGCAAATTATGACAGTCTGTAAAAAGTAAAACAATATCATTAATAAACAAGCATAATTATAATAGCACTGAGTTTTGAACTAATATTTTTTAATCTTGAAATTCACATAAAACTTACTATTGAAGAAATTTAAAAATGTACAACTGCAGTGTCATTTAGTATTGTTCCAGAACATTTCATCAGCCTCAAAGGAAACTGTATGCCTATAAGCAGTCACTTTCTTATTTTCTCCTTCTTCTTTAAATAACATATTTAAATATTTTGAAGAACCCCTGGAAACCACTAATCTGATTTCTGTCTTCATGGATTTGCCTATACTGGATATTTCATATTAATGAAATTATACATTGTACTGCATTTTGTGTCTGGCTTCTTTCACTTAGCATGTTTTCAAGGTTTATCCATGTTATAACATGTTTTAGTACTTCATTTATCTTGATGGCTTAGTAATATTCCATTGTATGGATATACAACATTTTGTTTATCCATTCATCAGTTGATGGGCATTTGGGTTATTACCACCTTTTGGCTATTGTGAATAGTGCTGCCATGAACATTCATATAGAAGTTTTTGTTTGAGGCCAGGCATGGTGGATCACTTGAGGTCAGGAGCTCACAACCAGCCTGTCTCTGCTAAAAATACAAAAATTAGCCTGGGATGATGGCACACACCTGTAATTCCAGCTACTTGTGAGGCTAAGGCATGAGAACCTCTTGAACCCGGGAGGTGGAGGTTGCAGTGAGCTGAGATTGCACCACTGCACTCCAGCCTGGGTGACAGAGTGAGACTCTTGTCTCAAAAAAAAAAAAAATTTTTAACACATTTTTTGTTTTTTGGGGAATGTATAGCTAGAAGTGGAATTGCTGGATCATATCGTAATTCTGTTTAACTTCTCAAGGTAATTACATATTTAACTGTAAAACTTCAGATATTTTTGAATATTACTCTTTTGGGGGTTAGGCTGTGTCTACTAATTTAATAATTTGTGTTTATAGAGCTTAAAAACTAAACCTGTTAAATAGTGTCATAAAAATTAATCTCTTTGTAAAATTAGTTTCAAATTCTTTAGGCTTTTTGTGTCACTTTGGTTAGTTTTTCTTAGTCTAGGGAAACAGTTGCCTTGGATCATGCCGGTTTACTCCTGATCATACTCTTCTAATCATGTTAGTAGTATTACATTTTGGAATATTTTAAAAATTTAGGAAATCATCAATGTAAAAATGTATAATATTGTAAATAATCATACCTTAAAGTAATATCATTAAAGAAGAATTTCTTGGTGAACAAATTTAATAAGCAAATTTCGTAAATTCATTGCCTAATTCAGTTCAAGAAATACTTAATAAGTACCTACTATGTGCCAGGTTGCTATGCTTCTTTGCCAAGAGCTGGAGACATAAAGATGACTAAAACATGGACTTTGCCCTTGGGGAACCAAATAACTAGGTATTTAGCAGTCATTACATTTACCTGTAGTTAGAATTGCTTTTTAAAACTTGTGCATTATATGATTTCTTAAAATTTTACAATAATTCAAGATAGGATTATCTTGAGATTGGATTATACTGCTGTCAAACACATTGTATAATATTTTGCTAGCTGTCATTGTGGTGATGAATTCCTCTTAGAATTTAGGGTCAGACCAAAAAAATGACATTCCTTATTATTTTTTTTAGTCTTTCACACTTTGAGAACTGGATAGAGGCCTTTACTTTAATTGCTAGGAAGTTTAGAGCTTAATTATATTAATTTTCCACAGACAGGTTTTTTTTGACGGGAGGTGGAGGGTTGACTAGGGGAGATAGAGTTGTTAATATGAATTTTTCTTCTCCACTCCCTTTTGATGTGAGAGTTAATAGTTGGTGGTCTTTTTTGTGATAGTGTTTTTATTATAAGCTGCTTTTATTGTAAGAGTTTGTATTTGTGTAACTGTTTAAGTTATTGTTTGTTATTAGAAGAGAAAAAAAGAGGCAGGAAAATTGTACTGTTTAGACTTACTAGAATGTTAAATGCTTCCTGTGGTTTTATCTGAAAAATACGTGGATGCGGAAACCTACCTACATACCTCTTAAATTTTTTAATGCTTAGCATTGTTTCTAGGTTAAAAGAACTTTCTATGCCACTATCTCATCAGAAGCTCAAATTAAATATATTAAAAACAAGGTTTTTTCCTTGATCTCTTATGTTTTTTGATCTTATCATTCATAATACCCATCACAACCCTGGCCTCTAAAGAATAAACTCGGAAGTAACTTCTGATAATCCCTGTTTTCAGATATTTGTATTTAGTTCTTTATGTACAAGGGGAAAGAAAATTTATAACTTAGGATCAGATTTGGCTATATATAATAGAAAAGAAACCAAAATAACACAGTAGCTTAAATAAGATACTGCTTGGTTTTTTTTTGTTTTTTTTTCCATGTAGAAAGAAGTGTGAAAGTAGGCAGGCCAGATGCTTCTATTTCATAGCACCAGATTCTTTATGGTATGGCTCTCAATTCCCTGTGCCAAGGTAGCTGCCAGAGTTCCAGCCATCACAGTCTAGTTTAAGGCAGCAGGATGAGAGTTAAGAAAGGAACTTCACTTTCTTTTTTAAGAAGCCCTCTTAGATTCACAGAAAATTTACAATTATTCTCTCTTAGGCTAAAATAATTTCTTCTTTTTGAACCTCCAGAATTTAAGACATAAAATGATCATCCTTTTTAGGGAGTGTGTTAGTTTATTTTCATGCTGCTGATAAAGACATACTTGAGATTGGGCAATTTACAAACGAAGGAATTAGTGGACTCACAGTTCCATGTGACTGGGAGGTCTCACTATCACAACAGAAGGTAAAAGGCACATCTCACATGGTGGCAGACAAGAGAGTGATAGCCAAGTGGAAGGGGCTTCCCCTCATAAAACCATCAGATCTCATGACTTATTTACTACCATGAGAACAATGTGGGGGAGCTGCCCCCATGATTCGTTTATCTCCCACTGGGTCCCTCCCACAACATGAGGGAATTATGGAAGCTACAATTCAAGATGAAATTTGGTTGGGGAGACAACCAAACCATATCAGGGAGGGTCAGTTACCCAGGTGTGGATCGTGTTGCTGTTTTTGAGGAGCTTCACAAATATGTTCTTAACCATGCTTTGTAGGATACAGACTCCAAGATGCTATAGAGCATCTGGGACCAGTGATTATAGAGTATCTCTGCTTCCAAGATTTCCATAAGCAGGGCCCACAAAAGAGAGCTTTAATGCTGCTTATTATTTTCCGTTGACTTTAAGAATGAAAATATCTCAGTTTTGCTTTGTTTTTAAACCACGGGCTTTAAAAATAAACTATTTATTTACAAGCATACATTATAGTAAACAGCAGAGTTTAATGAACCCCCCCCCCAGTCAACTCATGGCCAGTCTTGTTTTATTTATATCCTCACTTATTCCTTCCTCCCTCCCACCTGTGGTTATTTTGAAGCAAATTCCAGATTGCATATCATTTTATCTATAAAGTCTTCAGTATGTATCTCTAAATGATAAGGATTCTTTCAGTAAACATAAGCATAATGTGAACACAGTTAAAAATGAATAATTATGCCTAAATATCTGTAAATATCCCATCAGTCCATCAGTGTTCATAGTTGCTTCTTGTAAATGAATTTTTTTCTTTTTGAGGCATAGTCTAGTTCTGTCGCCCAGGCTGGAGTGCAGTGGCACGATATCTTGGCTCACTGCAACCTCCGCTTCCTGGGTTCAAGCAATTCTCCTGCCTCAGCCTCGCAAGTAGCTGGGATTACAGGTGCCCACCACCACACCTGGCTAATTTTTGTATTTTTAGTAGAGACTGGATTTCACCATGTTGGCCAGGCTGGTCTCAAATGCCTGACCTCATGATCTACTTGCCTCGTCCTCCCAAAGTGTTGAGATTACAGACATGAACCACTGTGCCAGGCCTGTAAGTGATTTTTTTTTATGGTTGGTTTATTTGACTTAGGATCCAAAAAAGATCCATACATTGGATTTGGTTGTTACATTTCTTTTAAGTCTGTGGGTGCTTCCTTCCTCCTACCTCCTTGCATTTTATTTGTTGACGAATATGGGTCTTTTTTCCTTTAGAATTTCCTATAGTCTCTATTTTGCTAATTGTACCCCAACAATATTATTTAAATAACATGTTCTTCTGTTCCTGTGTGTGTCTTACAAACTGGCAGATTTAGATGTAATTAGTTTCTTATTTCTTTTTGCAAAAATACTTCATCAATAATGTTAAATATTTTTATCAGGAGATAAAATTTCCAAGTGTTTCTCTTTATGTGACAGTAGAAACTATTGATTATTCTCTAGATTTATTCCTTAATTATTTCATTTTTTTTTTTTATATATATATACTTTTTATTGCATTTTAGGTTTGGGGGTACATGTGAAGAACATGCAAGATTGTTACATAGGAACACACATGGCAGTGTGATTTGCTGCCTTCCTCCCCATCACCTGTATCTGGTATTTCTCCCCATGCTATCCCTCCCCAACTCCCCACCCCCTGCTGTCCCTCCCCTTTTTCCCCCCGACAGACCCCAGT
>PVKV010042452.1:0-10712 GCA_004027835.1 Alouatta palliata
CCGTCTCTACTAAAAATACAAAAATTAGCTGGGCATGGTGGCACGTGCCTGTAGTCCCAGCTACTCGGGAGGCTGAGGCAGGAGAATTGCTTGAACCCAGGAGGCGGAGGTTGCGGTGAGCTGAGATCACGCCATTGCACTCCAGCCTGGGTAACAAGAGCGAAACTCCGTCTCAAAAAAAAAAAAAAAAAAAAAAAAAGGACTGATAGTCTATTGATAAGCAATCAGGTTTAGAAGGGCTTAAGTAACTTGCCTCTGATGGGAGTAAGTAGTGCCTGCTTGTGTTGGTGATGCTCCTTGCACCTCACCCCCCCGCCAGGGACCCACTCCTTTCCCTCCCTATCCAATCTCTGTCCTGGACTAGGTTCTGGGCTCCCTTGCCTTCTGGCTTCCAGTTGGGTTTGGTCAATGGGAGACCTAGGAGAGTGGAGGAAGGATGGGTGGAGAGAAAGGGGTCAGGGTATTTCTTTCCTTTGCTCTCTCCTTGATGTGAGGCAGTTTTGGCAGCGGCAACTTCCTCATCAGTTACAGCTCCTATTTTGTGGCCCGTCTCCAGGGCTGTAGCTCCCTTCCTATAAATTTAGGGATGGTGATATCTTCCCACTATTGCCAATACCTGAGTTGATTCCCTAAACTCTGTCCACACTCCTGTAAATTGTTCCTTCACTTGAAGGCTTCAGTTAAAAATCTTTGCACCTACCATCTGTTTCATCCTGGAAAGGACCTTAACTGATACAATCATACCAAATTATACTGCCTGCCTCCCTTGGAAAATCTCAGGACCTTTCCAATCAGAAGCAGCTACCTTCTGAAAAGTGTCTGCATCCACCTTCAACACTCAGAAATACTAGAAAATCCAGGACATGAGTCATGATGTGGTAGACTGAGAGCTCCTTCAGGGCAGGAACACACTGTCTTGAGCATCCTTAGATCCCCTGCTTAGTCCAGCCCCAGGCATACAGCAGGTGGTTAATAAATGTTTCTTATGGAAGTTAGCACCCTTGGGCCGGAAGAGTCTCCTGCCCGAGCTCCCAGCCTCCTCTTCGGCACAGCACCAGCGGCTGAGCTGCTGGCACCTGTAGGAGCTGGATCACCATGCTGACCGGCTGGTTTTTTCTTATTGTGCTCCACAGAAGGAAGTTCATCCACGTGATTTTTTGCAGTACCCAGAAAGGGTGGGTACAATGTGTTCCGCGGTGAAAAGCTTGTGAAGGAGGAATGCAGGTTTTAGAGTCTCAGTCCACGTTGCTGCTATTCATTCCTATTAGAGAATTGCCCCCCCCACCACTCCCCTACTCCCACAAAAGCCTTGAAATATTTTATTTATGTGGGATTACAGTCTATGCAACAATGAGACATGAGGAGGTGGCCATGAATAGCCCCTGAGTGTGTTATACACTGAGACCTTTTCCAAAAGACTGCCGAAGAATTATTTAGTCTAAGCAGGCACGAGTCATGTGATTTCTTCAGAAAAATTTACATCTGGCTAGGCCTGCTTTTTGAATATTCTTGCGGGGAAGCACTTTGAACCATAAAGGCACACTAAAAGACAATTGCTATGGAGACTGCGCCTCCACTGTGCATTTCTCTTGAGTTCTCTGCCTGGGGCTCTTGAGCGTCCACGGGGTGTCCTCGGCACGCTGCTCTGGGGTGGGGATCTGGGCGCCACAGTGTTGGGAGGCCGCCCACTTGGGATCTTAGCTTGGGACTGAAAGCAGGAGGCAGCCACCCACGGTAGGGGCTCTGCGGGTGTGTGTGCGTGGTGGGAATGGGACAGCCAGGGGACATTCAGGGTGTGCGGCGCCCCCTCCCCCGCCTGTGTGGGGACCACGTGCAGGAGCGGCGCGTGGGGGCCCCTGGCGCGCAGCCGCGGTGGGTGACGGCGCGGCGTCCCGGGGGCCCAGTGTACGGGGCGTGTGTCTGTGTGAGTGTCTGGGAGGGTGCAGGGGCCCCGCGCCGCCCTGCTTTCCTCGTGCGTGTGCGTGTGTGGCCTCGGCCCTGCGCCCCGCCGAGTGGTGCCCGAGGCCGGGCGAGCGCGCGCGCGCCCGTGCGGGTGGTGTGTGTGAGTGTGTGACAGTGTGTGTCAGGTGACTCGGGTCACGCAGTCTCTCTCTCTCCCTCCTCGGGGAGGAACTGCTAGCTCCGGCTGACTCCTCCGCCGGCGGGCGGGGCGGGGGAGGGGGCCTCGCGCGCGCTGGGAACCGCGGGACCCGGTCCTGGGCGCCGCCCGCCGGGGGACGCGCGGCCCCCGCCGAGCTCTAGACAAACCCCCGCTTCAGAAATAGGCTGAGGGAGGCCAGCGAGGAGGCTTGGCCCCCACCGCGGACCCTCCCCGCCACAGGGCCGGCCGGTGGGCGCTATGAGCCAGGTGCTGGGGAAGCCGCAGCCGCAGGACGAGGACGACGCGGAGGAGGAGGAGGAGGAGGAGGAGGATGAGCTGGTGGGACTAGCGGACTACGGGGACGGGCCCGACTCCTCGGACGCCGATCCGGACAGCGGCACGGAGGAGGGAGGTGAGCGCCTAGCCCCCGTGCCTTCAGCTCGAGCCCCTTTCCTCCCCGTGGTGTCTTCCCGCCCCCAGCCTGGCCTCGCACGGGCCACCGACTTGGAGGGGGTCCAGGGGAGTGGAGTTGAGGGGTTAGGGTGGGGAGGGGTGACAGAAGCGCGACCTCGAGCTGCCAAACGTGGGAGCACGGTGCTGGTGGCGGAGGGGGGACCTGGATCGGTGGGGAAGGGGAAGGAGAGAGGGAGCGTCTGGGCCGGCAGAGCGCACGCTTCTGCCCCTTTCAGAGCCGGTGCCTCCAGCGCCCCTCACCCGAGCTCTCCGCAGCGTCTGGCGGTTGGGGAGGGGAGGGGACGGCGGGCGCGCCTTGGGACCTCTCTCCAGAACGCTGCTGTTGAAGCCAGAGTCAGATGTCGTGGCTAAAAAAAGGTACCAGCGGCAGCGTGACTGGCAGGGTCGTTGGCAGCTGCGGGTGTCAGTCTCGCCCCGCGTCGCCGCGGGAGGGGTCCTGGGGCCGCCCAGGTGGTGGCTGGGGAGACCCGCCGGGGGGGATGCTCGTCAAGCTGTTTTGGGAGTCGCCGAGTGGCCGCAGGTTTCCCGGGGTCCACGCAAACACTGTTATCAGGACACCTTATCTGCACCCCGTATCACCACCTGGACTTGGCTGTGCCTGCCAGGGAGTGAGCGCGCGGCAGGGGATTCTTGCCACTGAAGCAAACTCTGTTTCCTGTTCTAGAAGCGGGTTTTAGCAATCAATCGTTCAGCTTGTGGGGGCTTCCTGCATTTTATTCTGAAGGTCTGAGGAAGTTGAGAGCCTTTTAGGATTCCAGAAAGGTTAAACTTTTTTGTTTCCCTCAAAAGCGAGCAAAAGTTCCTTTATTATAAGGTCACTTGGAAAGGTCAATAGAAAGTGGCTGTTACACATGATATTCTCGGTGAAGCTGTATGCATCCACGAGCAGGAACTAACTTTAGTGTTTAGCACTGAAGAAATTGTGTTAGAGATACATGTATCTTTGTGACTATTGATTTTTAAAGAACTTTTATTGGGTATTCACTGAACTTCTTTTAAATTCTCTATACAAAGCCTTTCTCACAAGGGTAGTTGCATAATTCTACATCTGGCAGGCACGACTTTCAATGAATCAAAAAGGAAATAAAGTTAACTATGCCTGGTAGATGAGAAAGCAGCCTCCCAAGTCACCATTTTTCAGAAAATGTTTTCTCTCTTGGGCTGTTTCTCTTGGCATGATTTGTGCTAATTCCTCATTTGCTTAAACTGATGTGTGCACCTTTGTGCTTTCTGTCTTCTTCACTTCCGGTAATTGGTCCTACCGTTGAGCACCAGGCCACATTTTTGTAAATGAAGGCTCTCAGTCCTTTTATTGGAGTCTCTAGAGCTACCTTCCGTAATTAAATTGTTCGATCGCCTCATTATTATTCAAATTCCATTTGTTAGCTCCTCCCAGATTCTCCGAAGACTCCAGAGAGATGCAGAGTAGGGATGTATTTGCAAGGTATTTGAAATGGTGGACACAGCAGGGTGTGTGCGGGATTCTCTTTTTTAAGAAAGAAAAAAAGTGGGGGGTGGGGAGACCATATCCGGAAGGGAAAGCTCTGTAATTTGATACTGTTCTGAGGCCCAGAGGGTCCAGGAAAAGTACTGGACCCTTCGTCTATTCTGCAGTTCTTTAAGTGGACACTTTTAAAATTTGATGTGGGGACTTGAAATTGAAGTGAAATTAAAGCCCTGCTTGAAGGATGGGATTCCCGGAACAAAGGGCTTCCCCAGGGCCCAGACTTTGAGGCTCCTTAGCTGCTAACCTAAAGGCAAACTTGCCTGTAACTGATTTTTGGTGACTTGCATAATAAAATCCTTCTGAAAGAGCTCTTGGGATCAGCTTGGGATCTTGCTATAAAAGGATGAAATATATTTGCATTGTGAGACGAGCAACATGTTCATATTTGCTTGGCAAACGTTGAGCCTGCTGTGGATAGGTGGTCTGCTTCTCAGACTTCCTCCCTTATATTTTGGCCTCTGTTCTTTCCAGATTTCCCTGACTTTGACTTTTGGGTTTAGGCCTTGATGCAGAATCTCTGTCTGAACATTTGCTTTCTAGTGGCAGACAGGCTCCTCAGTCAGCAGTTCCAGCGAGGACAGTTCCTGATGGCTGTCAGGCCAGCTGATATGGTCTAGGGAGTGGGGATTGGGAGGGGGAGGTTGGGAGTTGTGACTTCCCTTCCTGTGTCCTTCAGAAGGCTGATTCACGTGTTGCATTATAATCTTGTTTTATTTTTGGTAAAATTTACATTTACCTACTCTCAAACTTAAGAAGTGGAATGTAGGAAAAAAGGACTTACTTATTCTGAGAAAAGATGGATGGATATGGTGTACTCTGAACCACTAGCAAAGCATTTCTCTAATGAACCCCCACTGCCCTTTCCCCTTCTTAATAGCTTGATGTAGTGCCTGCACTTAGTGGAGACCTGGGGCTTTTTCCATTAAGTTCAGAAATCTACCCTGTCAGGCTGGAGGCTGAGGGTGGGAGGTGGGACCAACTGGTATGGGAGGCTAAGTTGCAAAGCAATTTATCAGGAACCATGCAAGAAAAGTGGACTGAAGGTGGATATGTAATACAATTTTCATTTTCCTCAGTCTGTAGGACTTACAAAGGAATCTCTGATCTTATTTTTAAACCGAGTGCCTTGTAAGTTTTACCACATTGTACGAGGTTTGAAAACATAGGGCAGCTAAGGTGAGAGACTTAAATTGCGCTTCTCTGGCTTCCACTCCACATTTTATTCGCGAATAGCAAAAGTGTTCTCAGGCACATGAGTTCTGTTAGGGCAGATCTGGACACTTCTCAACCTTCCCCACGTGGTAGTTAATTACAGGTAAGGTGAGTCTCACCTTCCACTCCCAGAGAGGAGGCCATTAAAAACAATTTCATCAAAAATAATGATTATTTTTAGATTCATGGACTTTTAAAGCTTTTAATAAATTACTGTGCTTTAAAAACTGTAATAACATGGTGGCTCATGCCTGTAATCCCAGCACTTTGGGAGGCTGAGGCAGGCAGATCACAAAGTCAGGAGTTTGAGACCAACCTGGCCAACATAGTGAAACCTCATCTCCAGTAAAAATACAAAACTTAGCTGGGCATGGTGGCATGCGCCTGTAGTCCCAGCTACTCAGGAGGCTGAGGCAGGAGAATCACTTGAACCCAGGAGGTGGAGGTTGTGGTGAGCTGAGATCGCACCACTGCACTCCAGCCTACGCAACAGAGAGAGACTCTGTCCCCCTAAAACGAACAAACAAACAAAACAAACAAAAACAAAAAACCCTATAATAACAAGGAAAGCAAATAAGCCCCTCCCATTTTTTAGGGGAAACTTGGCTAACATAGCTGCTTGCCCACAGTCCAGTGAAGTTCAGTCTTTGTCTTCATAGCAGCCTGTGCACACCCTTAGGGTCTGAGGAAGTGATGCTGTAGGTTGTTTCTGGAGGCATGAAAGATCCAGGGTCTTCCTTCCTGAAGGACGTAGATGGGGTGAATCCAGCAATTCATATCTATTAATCATTAGCTCATTAGTGTCAGCTTTTTGTGGGGAAGGGAGTTGCCTAGGCTGGTCAAGCAATCCCCCTGCTTCAGCCTCCCAAGTAGCTAGGATTATAGGCATGCCTGACTGTGCATGGCTTTTGCCTAAAATAATTAAAAAAGTCACCTTTTCATTGTTCCTTGGAAGTAAGTAGAGTTAATGGTTCCCCTGATACTGAAACCATGACTCAGAGATACCAGGGTACTTTTCTACCACTCTGTCATGAGCTAGAAGTGAGCAAAGTTTGGAAGAGGATCAAGTGTGTGGAAATGTAAGCCCCTTTTCTTGTAATTCTGCCTTATCCAAAAAGAGTTGAGTTGACTGCAGTCCTGGACACAACTTATCTCTTGGATTTCTTTCTGGCCCTGGAAATACAGAAGAGTTGGAACAGATGAAACTACAGGATAGTTTAAAATGATGTGACCAAAGTCAAACCTTAGGTGAATACTTGTTTGAATGCCTGTATTGGGAGAGCATCTTATATCAGACGTTTCATAAACCTGTGTCAGTGATTCAGGGCACCAGAGAGTACTGACTCTCTTTTTTATTAGCGGTCTCTTCCATTTTAATATTAGACAGAGGGTAGTCTAATGGAAACAGGAGGCACAAACAGCAAGTTCTGGATAAGAGATGATGGCTTTGGGTTTGAGAGATCTTTTGTCTTTCAAAGATAACTGAGTCTGCCCCAAGTTCACCCCCTGCATTATTCAGTCCTCCCCCAGCCCGTAGCAAATGCTGGTGACAGTCAATTTCACTTTTAGCACAGCTACCTCGTTCCTGCTCATTTTTCTTCTTTCTTTCTTTTGAGATGGAGTCTCACTCTGTCACCCAGGCTGGAGTGCAGTGGTGCGATCTCAGCTCACTGCAACCTCCACCTTCTGAGTTCAAGTGATTCTTCTGCCACACCCTCCGCAATAGGTGGGACTGATTATAGGTGCCCATCACAATGCCCAGCTAGTTTTTGTATTTTTAGTAGAGATGGGGTTTTACCATGTTGGCCAGGCTGGTCTTGAACTCCTGACCTCAAGTGATCCACCTGCCTCGGCCTCCCAAAGTGCTGGGATTACAGGCATGAGCACTGCGTCTGGCCTCTTCTTTCTTTCTTCTATCTCCTTTATTCTTTTTGTATCCTTTTCATTTTTTAAGAAAACTTTTTTGTTCTTCCTCCTGTGCCATAGCCTTAAAGCTCTCTTGTGATTGCCTTTCCTGGTTCTGCTGTGACACTCAAGACAAATAAGTTTTTCACTCCTGGGCTACAGGGTCCAGGGTACTTGCTGGTCAACTTTCTCCTCTTGTGGTCCTCCGAGAAAGACTTTGGCTTCATTTCTTAGTGTGTAAAATAGAGGACTGCATAAAGCCAACCTTAGTGCACTCTCAGAGTGATTGTTAAAAAGTTTATAAGAATGCCTTTCCCTTTTTGCAGGCACGTTGGTAAATCAGAACATATTAGTGAAATGAGAAAGGTTCCCTTGTCCCCCTCGCAGGGTGTGTGATGGGGGTTTGGCTCCCCTCTTCGTGCTCTGCTGCTCAAACCTCTAGGGGAGCACACAGTCGGGCAGGCTGTGGGGCTCTGACCCCATGACAGTGTCTGGGCTGAATGTTTACAGCTCCTAAAGCCCCAGGGGGCGTGTGTTACAGGGTGCTCTTTTAGTTTTGCCATCTATGGGCTTGTGTTAACCAGCTCAGTTAGACCCTCTATCCTGTCGCAAGAACAGAGTGCTTTCTGTATCCTGGGTTCTTGCCTTAGTGTACCGAAGAATCGGATCACATCTGGGCTTGGAGAATGAGTACAAGATTTTATTGGGTGGAAGTAGCTCTCAGCAGATGGGGGAGCCAGAAGGGAGATGGTTTTTTGCCTGGAGTCTGGCTGCTATTCTCTGACCACTCTGGCCAAACTCTGTGTCCTTCTGCCAGTCCATGGCCTCCTGGTGTGCTCCCAATATATTCTCAACGTCCAGCCGCTTGTATCTTCTTCCACCGATGCGCTTCTCTACATGTTCAGCCGCTTGTGTGTTCCTCTACTGATGTGCTCCTCTCGACATCCAACCCTTTCAGTCTCCACCTTGCTAGGGTCTTGGTTTCTTTTTTTTCTTTTTCTTTTTTTTTTTTTTTTTTGAGTTGGAGTCTGGCTGTGTCACGAGGCTGGAGTACAATGACACGATCTCGGCTCACTGCAACCTCCATCTCTCCGGTTCAAGTGATTCTCCTGCCTCAGCCTCCCAAGTAGCTGAGATTACAGGTGCACACCACTACACCCAGATAATTTTTTGTATTTTAGTAGAGGTGGGGTTTCACCATGTTGGCCAGGATGATCTTGATCTACTGATGTCGTGATCCGCCTGCCTCAGCCTCCCAAAAGTCTTCTTCTTCTTCTTTTTTTTTTTTGAGATGGAGTTTAGCTCTTGTTATCCAGGCTGGAGTGCAATGGTGCAATCTCGGCTCACCACAACCTCTGTCTCCTGGGTTCAAACGATTCTCCTGCCTCAGCCTCCCAAGTAGCTGGGATTACAGGCATGTGCCACCACGTGCCTAATTTTGTATTTTTAGTAGAGACAGGTTTCTCCTTGTTGATCAGGCTGGTCTCAAACTCCCAACCTCAGGTGATCTGCCCTCCTCAGCCTCCCAAAGTGCTGGGATTACAGGAGTGAGCCATCGCATGTGGCCAGTTCTTCAGTTTTTATAGCCACAGGATGGGGATGTGGCAGGCCAGGGGTTCTTGCAACATTTGGGCAGGAAATGCTTGGTCTCACCTAGGTCTTTGAGGGTGGAGCCCTTGCTGGGGACTAGGCCCTCCTCTACCCGGCATTTCCCTTCTTTCTTCCATGTCATTTAAAGTGACCATGCCCTTTCCTTCCCAGCACTCCCCTTATCATTAGGATTGCTACTGAATGAATACATATGTTAAGGAAATATTGATATGTGGTATCGATCTTGTTTTTTAGTTATCTGCCAGTGTGATTTGAGAGGATTTCATAGGGAAAGATTTAGTCTTCACACATAAATAAAAGAATCACCTTCAAAAATCTTTATGCCTTTGAAAAATATGTGTTCTGTTTGCATTTAATTTTCTCTACTAAGTAGTTAATCAAATGGACAGTAAATCTTCGTGATTTTTGCATATCTCTTATTAGTAGTAGTGTTATTATTCACATGATTCATTCCCACTTGAGTTGGAATTTCTTACTGAACTCCTGGGTCTTGAATGTGTAAGTAGTTCCATTTATCAACAGAAGCTCCAGAAATTTAAAGGAGCCACAGAGAAAGTTGCAAATAGAAACACACCAGAGGTCTCTTCCTAAAACCATAAGCACATAGATGCTTAAGCCTTTGTTGATCCCACAGAAACTAATAGCGAAGACATTCTAACTTTCCCTTAAGGTTGAGTGAGCCTCTCACTGTAGTCACATTCCACAAAAGACTCTCTCGTTGCCTAGGTTTGGGGTGGGGAAAAAAAAGAAGGGGAGTGACTGTGTCCGTGTGTATGTGGACAGAGATTGATAGGAGAGGAAATGAAGGCTCGTGGGCAAGGGGACGTGTATGGGGTCACAGAGCTAGTAAATGGCAGAGCTGGGACTTGAACCCTAGTCTGACACTAACCCAGTACGTGTTCAACCAATTCCACTTGCCATCACTTTGCCACTTAATTCTTGCATTAAATAGTTTATTTTCCTGTTTTGAGCCTGTTCAAAGATGTTACCTCTCAGAGAACTCTCCTTAATTATAATAGTTCTCAATCGTATAATGCACTAGAATTTATGAAGGGCATTTCATATGATGCCTCATTCTTCCTGGAGAGATGGCAGGGCCAATCTTAAGAGCTGTGTAAGGAAGTGAACATTGGGTGTCAATTCCCATTTTCCTGATTCCTTCTTTGTTGTAAGCATTCCTAACCCTCAGATCAGTCAGGTAGGGTCCCCAGGCAGCCCTGTTATACTCAAGGTACCAATCCATCTTTCTCTCCCTTCTTTTTCTATTAATTAAGGCCTGTTGGTTTTTGACAGGGCTCTGCTGGTTACTGGATAATTCCGGATTAAGTAATTAGCCTGCAGGTGTTAAAGACTGATAATGGGCCAATTTGATGACTCCTCCCCATAGTGCTGTTCCTTGGGTGATTGAATTTCCTGGGGTCTACAGCAGTCCAGTTTGAAGGCTGGGTGGGCTTGTGGGGAAATCTGGGTATTGACAGCACTGAGTGGAGGAGAGGTGAGGTCTACTTGGTGTCCCTGACACAGTAAATAAACTACACCTAGGCATAAAGCTGATCCTCTTGGTACTCAGTTCCAAGTGCTGATCTGGGCCAAAGTCAGATATGAAGTTTATTTTTAAAGCTAATTTAGCCGGGCGCGGTGGCTCACGCCTGTAATCCCAGCACTTTGGGAGGCCGAGGCGGGTGGATCACAAGGTCAAGAGGTCGAGACCATCCTGGTCACCATGGTGAAACCCCGTCTCTACTAAAAATACAAAAATTAGCTGGGCATGGTGGCACGTGCCTGTAGTCCCAGCTACTCGGGAGGCTGAGGCAGGAGAATTGCTTGAACCCAGGAGGCGGAGGTTGCGGTGAGCCGAGATCGCGCCATTGCACTCCAGCCTGGGTAACAAGAGCGAAACTC
>PVKV010042453.1:0-10712 GCA_004027835.1 Alouatta palliata
ACAGCTGCGCCGGCCAAACCAGCCGCGCCGGCCAAACCAGGTGCGCTGGCGACCCGTGGGGCTCCTCCCCCTGGGAATCTCCTGGTCTGTGGGCAATAAAAATCCGTCTGGGAATGTGGTGTCCACTCACCCTCCACGCTTTCACTGGGAGCTGCAATCCTCAGCTGCTCCTAATCGGCCATCTTGGATCTCTCCCCTTTTTTTTTTTTAAGAGATGGGATCTCACTATGCTGCCCAGGTTGGTCTCAAACACTTGGTCCCAAGTAATTCTCCCATCTTGGCCTCCCAATATGCTGGGATTACAGGTGTGAACAACCGTGCCCAGCCTACTTGCATTCTTGATCATAATTTTAAAAGTCAGGCAAGACCTAAATCTTATTATTAAATATATATAGGTAGTACAATACTTTCACAGGTTGACATAATATTTCTCTTTTTATTGTAATAGACTCTATCGTGGGGAAGAGACATGAGTTCTGAGTCTTACGTGGCATTTAATTGCGCCAGGTGATATTTGAAAATTAAAAATAATTTTTAAAATTTGAAATTCAAATGAACCATTTTTTAGACTCCCTCAATTTGTTCACAGAATCCTATTCTTAGAACACAGCTTAAAAATCATTGCTTGAGATAATGATTCTTTAGGAAGTGTTACCAATTGATTTTAACCCTTAATATTAGCTGAATATAAACAGTTTGTACACTTAAGATCTCCTATAAGTGCTATTTTCTAGAAGAACACAGAGACAGAATTAATTTTCCTCTGTAAATATTTATACCATGATTATCATGTACTAGGCAGTGTTCAAAGTACTTTAAATTTAATTATCAATAATCCTATGAAGTAGGGTTTATAGATGATGAAATTCAGATGGAGGTTAAATAACTTGTCCATAGTCACAACTAGTAAGTGGTAGAACCAGAATTCAAAGCCAGAGAGTCTGATTCTAGACTTCATGCTCTTAATCATTGTATTATACCATTCTTCACAGTAAAGACCCAAGAATCCACTGTTCAAGAGGGTAAGATGCTTTAAAGCCTGTTGTGTGTGGGTGTGTGTGGATGTGCACACATGCGCGCACACATATGCATGTGCAAATTATTTTAAATTATTGATATTCCCTAATTGTTGAAGCCTTCTCATGTTTTATGATCCATATTTAGATAACCCTTCTACCAAGTTTTAGCTGAAGATAAGAATAATACTAAGAACTAGAACATAAACAAGTTACTAATAGATAAAAGTTTTTAACAGATAAGTTTTAAGATAAATTTTAATAGATAAGTTTCAAATAAATTTCCATTCTCATACTATTAATATAGTTTAAGTTTAAAACGAGATATTGCTACAACCATAAGTTGCTGTTTAAGATATGATCATCTATTATTTAAGAAACAGTTTGAGTAACATAGTGGCATACCTTAATTATGAAATCTGTGTTTAAGTATGTAGATTTACCCAAATATAAATACCTGGAGTTTTAATGGGCAGAAATTTGGGATAGTTAAAATATTATTTCTTGAGAAATGATCAAAATAGTTAAGTATTAACTAAGGCATCTGTAATTTCAAAATGTGTGATCTTTTCGATGAGCAACAAAGAAATTTACTCTTAAAAAACTAGTAGAAAAATATTTATAGAGAGCTTCCCAAATAAATAGTAAATACAAAAGGATTTTTGCTTAACAAAGAATACTGTGTTCAAATATTTAAAATATTTTACAAATGTTTTAGGTTCAGAGTAATAGACTCTATTTCAAATTAGTGCAGTGTATTGATTGATAATAAATTTAAATTGATCTAGGTAACATTTAGGTCACTCACGTGATAATCTATACCTTTTCTGTGGTAATTTAAATTAATGGAGGATCATTATTCACATGTAACAAATGTTACTTTTTATGCCATTGTATCAAGCTATACTTTTATTCTCCTTTTTCAATATTACACGTATATTCTACATGACTGTGGACTGTCCAACTGCTCATTACTAAAACTGTGTGTCCTGATTCTGTTTCTTACTGGGTGACTCTGTGCAAGTCTCTTACTCTCCATGAACTCTTGTTTCTTTACCTGTGAAACAGGGATTCAAACAGTTTCTCATAGTATCACTGTGATGATTAAATTAGTACATGTAAAGTCTCTAGCCTATGGTAGGTGCTCAGAGAAGATTAGTTTCTTTCCTTGATAATAAAGTCTTAACTATTTAAGAAAAGTGGGCCGGGCATGGTGGCTCATGCCTATTATCCCAGCACTTTGGGAGGCCGAGGCAGGTGGATCACGAGGTCAGGAGATCAAGACCATCCTGGCCAACATGGTGAAACCCCATCTCTACTAAAAATGCAAAAAAATTACCTGGGCGTGGTGGTGCATGCCTGTAGAGAGGCAAGAGAATTGCTTAAACCTAGGAGGCGGAGATTGCAGTGAGCCGAGATGCCACTACGCTACAGCCTGGGTGACAGAGCGAGACTCCGTCTCAAAAAAAAAAAAAAAAAGTAAGCCGTGGTTTATTTATACACCATGTTTTGTCTAAGACACACATTTTAACATCTCTAGAATTTCAGTGCATATAACAATCAATGGTGACTTGTCGAAGAGATGGCAGTGGTGAAACAGTTGGCATTGCCTTCACTTGCAGTTTGTTTTCCTTCTCATATATATACAGAGTGATATATGATACATCCATACATCAGTTAACACATAGCATATCTTTTTTAATAGCACACACATTAACAGTGTGTTTCATAACTGATGGCACCTTAAATTCAATGAAATAACGTAAGAATAGCCTCTTTGTTCTAAGCATAATAGCACAATGTCTTATTTATCATTTCATTTATTCTTTTTACAGACTTTATGCAGTTGGTGGTCGTGATGGAAGTTCTTGTCTGAAATCAGTAGAATGTTTTGATCCTCATACTAATAAGTGGACACTGTGTGCACAGATGTCAAAAAGGAGAGGTGGCGTAGGAGTGACGACCTGGAACGGACTGCTGTACGCTATAGGGGGGCACGACGCTCCGGCATCCAACTTGACTTCCAGACTCTCAGACTGTGTGGAGAGGTAATTTCCTGTGAAGGAAAACTAGGAACAAAAAATACATATATGAGTCTCTGGTACTTATGTATATTTGGAGAACATGCTGGAGAATTGGAAGGGAAAGTCAGCATTCACAAATGCAAAGCAACTTCACTTTTATAACAACCTGCTCTCACAAGAACTAATACTTCCAGAAAAATAATAAGTTTTTATTGAGCATGCACTACAGGCAAGGTAATTTTATTTTATATGGGATACTGGACCTAATAAGAGGAGGAGCTTTATGAATTTTAGGCAGAATGACTTAAGGGCTGTAGGCTAAATAAAAAGAGAAAAGGATAGGGACATTTCTGGTGCCTTTTGATATAATGAAATAAAAAGCCAGTAATAAGGCTTACAAACTTAAGTTCTCCAAACTAGCCTCACAAAACTCAAGTATGGCACCAGGTAGAGAGCTAAATAGCAGTGGAAGATTTGGATGGTAGGTCAGGTTCCCATTTATTATGTTGAGTCTAGTACGAGGAATAGAGAGAATTGAATGGATTTACGAGGTACAATCAATAGGAGTTTGAACACTTCAAAGCAGAAAGAAATATTGTTCATACAGGAAACTGAAAGACAGCCATTGTGGCTGGAGAGCAAAGAGTGATGGGGAGAGAGTGGCAGGAAAGGAGGTGGAATGGGGGGGGCAGACTATGTAGACCCCTTAAGGCACCGTTAAGGGCTTTGGATTATAAAGAAAAATAGGAAGTTAATGAGTGCCCATGTGTGATAGAGTGAGAGAGAGACAGAGAGAGAGAGAGAGAGAGAGAGAAAGAGACAGTGTGTGCGTGTGTGTGTGTGTTGGATGTGATCAAGTGACCATAAGAAGATAAAAAGTAAAATCAAAGTTTGTTGATGATAATGAGCACCATCTTAGTCTGTTTCCCATTGCTATAACAGAATACCCAGGACTGAGTAATTTATTAAGAAAAGATGTTTCTTTAGCCTACAGTTCTCCAAGCTGGGAAGTTCAAGATCGGGTGGCTGCATCTGGCAGCTTCTGGTGAGGGCCTTGTGCTGTGTGATAACATGTTGGAGAACTGGAAGGGAAAGTCAGCATTCAAACATGCAAAGCAACTTCACTTACACATCCTGCTCTCACAGGAACTAATCCATTCACACAAGAACTAACCAAGGAGAAAAACATTAATCCATCTTATCAACCTATCACCTCTTAAAGGCCCCACCTCCCAATACTATTACATTGGCAATTAAATTTCATCATGAGTTTTGGTGGGATGAACCACATCCAAACCATAACAAGTGCTTTCTGTATAATAATAAGCAGACTTGGTTGGTGTTGTTTAAGAAAGCAGGAAAGTTACAACTGCATTTCACTTATATTGAGGGGAAAACAATTCAGACCTATGCTTGTTTCCTATTGTCCAGGAAAGGAATGTGGAAGTGTTTATATACTTTGCCCCATTAATTATGGACTGGCTGTCTTACTACACTCAGTGGAAAGCTGTTCATTGATACAACAGATATTGGAAGCAGTATCAGTCATCTTAGCATGATCTATCTGCTCTTAGCTATACAACTTTGGGCAATTCTAGTTAAGACATCTCATGAAAGGAAAAGAAAGCCCAAAAATGGACAGCTACAATGAATGAGGCTTTAAGTCATCTTACAGAGAACTTAATGCATTGATTTCCCCACATTTTCAGTAGGTAATCGAAGGTCTGAAAGCAGCTTTCAGTATTTAAGTGTTATACATCTGTTAAGTGGATCTATTAATATAATACTGTAAGTTAAAATTTTCAGAAAAATGTTGATATTCTTCTCTAAAATATGTTCAAATGTATTTGATTTACATAGTAGATAATAAGTCAGAAAATAGATCTGAAGAACAAAACTTTTACATAAAATATTTTCAGAATAATGTCAGCTCCAGTTCTAAAATTTTCTTTCAGATATGATCCCAAAACAGACATGTGGACTGCAGTAGCATCAATGAGCATCAGCAGAGATGCAGTGGGGGTCTGTTTACTTGGCGATAAGTTATATGCTGTGGGGGGATATGATGGACAGGCATACCTTAATACCGTGGAGGCTTATGATCCCCAGACAAATGAGTGGACCCAGGTACGCCATTTCATGGTTCATTATCACACTGACTCTCTCTTTATTGAAACATTTTTTTTTGGTAAAAACAGATCCCCTCAATCTTGTCCAATTATAAAATATATGGCATAAATAGGACAATCACCTCTTGATTAAAGATGAGAAAAAGAGACAATGTTTAATTTTATAACATAATTAAAATCCACAATTACCTTTGAGAGGTAAGTTAATACTTAGAGAAATTATTAATGATCTGCTACCCACTTGCATGACGAAGTGTTCTAGCCTGATTAAATCCGACAGGAATACAGGAGGGCTGTAACAATGGGAGGGAAGACTGGAAAATAAAAACAGGGATAGTAGTCAGAAAACTCTGAACAACTTGTCCATGCATGAGCAGTGATTTTTAAATACTCAAGCCATTAATATTTGGGAGCAGATTAAAGTCCTGATAACCTAATAAAGATGGCAACCCTAAATTACACTAAGTGAGAAACCTGATCTGACAACCTTGATCTGACAGAAAGAATTTTACCCTTGTGTATTTCTGGGAGGGTCTAGCACATCTAAGAATGATCTTTTGAGATCTTTGCTTTTGTCATCACCAGAACAGAATCAGGAATTTGTGCTTGTAACACCCAATTCAGTACTTGGTACATAAAAGACAATAAATGTTTAACTAAGGCAAGGTTTTCTCGTATACAAAGACCAATGATAAGTATTGTCAAGAAAACAGAACTTCTGAGAAGCCCCACTGTCCTGTAACCTAAGGTCTTGAGTATGTAAGCTCTACAGGTGCAAGGGGAGAACCCACCACACAAGGCAGTGGGTATTTAGTGTCCCATGGTACAGGCAGTAAGTGACATAGGAAATAAGAGAGAGAAAGCAGTTATGGAGAAAGCTTTAGTGAGAAAGAAGTGGGATTTAAACTAAGCCTTAGTGAACTGGTCCAATTCAAAAAGATTGGAAAGAAGAAATTGTGAGATGTGACAGAAATGTCACCAAAGCAGAATTCTGTAAGACGTACTGAAGTATGGCTGGTTTTAAGGATCTATGCTTGAGAGGAGAAAGAGTGCTTACTGCAGGGGAAGATTGGGGTCAGAATGGAGATCTGTGAGGCTAAGGTAGGAGAATCACTTGAAGCCAGGAATTCCAGACCAGCATGGGTGACAAAGTGAGATGCCGTCTCTACAAAAAAAATTGAAAAATTAGCAAAGTGTGGTGGCATGCACCTGTAGTCCCATCTACTCGGGAGGCTGAGGTGGGAAGATAGCTTGAGCCCAGGAGTTGAGGCTGAAGTGAGCCATGGTCACAACACAGCACTCCAGCCTGGATGACAGAGAAAGACCCTGTCTCTTAATTAATTATATAATAATAATTTTTTTTAAAAAATGAGGATGTGTGAAGGCCAAGCTAAAGAGTTTGGTAACAAGAAGCCAGCAGAAACTTTCAGCCAAGAGAATGAAGCAGTTTGGGTCGTGTAGGTTAGGATGGGACAGGGGAAGTGAGAGATGGATAAAAGGAAAAATATTTAGAGGATTGCTTCGGTTGCAAGGCTTGAAGTATTCAGTGTAGGTGGATTCAAGAGTTATTGCCAAGTCCTGCGGATCTTTCTTTATATACACATTCACTGGGTTGAACTGGGAGGTGCAGTCTCTGAAGAACACAGGAAAGGAATGGTAAGAGAAGTTCTCAGAAGACAATGGAATAGAGCATCGAAAGGGAGGAGTAGGAGTTCCAACAGTGTAACAAAGAATGAAGATTTGTCATCCGTAAAGTTGTGGGGCCCTCAGAGAATCTGATAGAAGCAGAAGCCAGCACACAGTTAAATAGAAGAGGCCATGCACAGTGGCTCATGCCTGTAATCCCAGCACTTTGGAAGGCCAAGGTGGGAGGATCTCTTGAGGCCAGGAGTTAGGAGACCAGCCTGACCGACATGGTAAAACCCTGTCTCTACTAAAAATACAAAAATTAGTGCTCCTGTAGTCCCAGCTACTTGGGAGGCTGAGGCACGAGAATCACTTGAACCCGGGAGGCAGAGGTTGCAGTGAGCCAAGATCACACCATTGCACTCCAGCCTGGGTGACAGAGTGAGACTCCATCTCAAAAAAAAAAAAAAAAAAAAGTAAACAGAAGAAATAGAGTGTAGGAGTTGGAGAGGCATGCAGTTTTTAAATGTTGATGATAGAAAGTATTTATTGAGCACATCTTACAGACCAGGCTCTGTTGTAAGCACTTTACGTTAAAGAATTTAAACTTCAACAACCCTATAAAGTTGAGTTCTGATATTTTCCCACTGTACAGGATAAGGAATCTGTCACAGAGGTTAAACAGCTGACCCAAGGCCACATAGCAAATAAATGGTGGAATTAGAATTGAAGCCAAGTATTTTTTTTTCCACAATAGAGATGACAAGAAGATAGAGAGAGATTTCAGATACAAGAAAGAAAGTGAAATTGAAGAGCATCTTTCTGAGAAAAGGGCAGGAAACAGAATTAAGACCAAAGGCCGGGGGCCAGGCACAGTGGCTCATGCCTATAATCCCACCACTTTGGGAGGCTAAGGCGGGCAGATCACCTCAGGTCAGGAGTTCGAGACAAGTTTGGCCAACATGGTGAAACCCCATCTCTACTAAAAATACAAAAATTAGCTGGGTCTGGTGGTGTGCATCTGTAATCCCAGCTACTCGGGAGCCTGAAGCAAAAGAATTGCTTGAACCTGGGAGGCAGAGATTGCAGTAAGCCAAGATCATGCCATTGCACTCCAGCCTGGGCAACAGGAGCAAAACTCTGTCTCAAAAAAAAAAAAAAAAAAAAAGCAGACTGCTCATCCTCAGACTAAAAGGAAGATCTTACCCTCCAAGGACTGAGAAAAGATGAGAATTTCAGTGCAGAAAGGTACAGGGGATTTTTAAGTGAAGAGAAGGATAGAAAAAAAGGACTTAGATTGTGTGGGCTTCATCTTATTTCTTAAGTGAGATCACTTGGTGGAGGGGAGGAAGGGATAAGATTGAGAGCTAGAGTGAGAGCTACAAGATTTCATTAGAAATTCAATGATTACCTAGTATCAGCTTCCCACTATGGCAACAATAGTTGTGAATGACATCCAAGGAGCCCAAAAAGAGAAGAATCTCTTTTCCTGACATTTAAGTCCTAAGTCCAGGTATATATATGATTTAAGCCCTATCAGCCAGTTATCTGAGACTCGTTATCATTTATAATTAATACTTTATGCTAAATCACCCTGTATCAAAATTGATAATCTGTGTCCACATAGCTATTTTGCTTGCAAGCCACCTGTATTACTATGTTAAAGACACCTAAAAAATGTGAACTCAGTATCATAGTATCTGAAAAATAAGTTTTCCTGAGCCAGGCATAGTGGCTCATGCCTATAATCACAGCACGTTGGGAGGCCAAAGCAGGTGAATTGCCCAGGCTCAGGAGTTCGAGACCAGCCTGGGTAGTATGGTGAAACCCTGTCTCTACTAAAATACAAAAGTTAGCCAGGTATGGTGGCATAGGCCAGTAGTCCCAGCTACTCAGGAGGCTGAGGCAAGAGAATTGCTTGAACCCTGGAGGCGGAGGTTGCAGTGAGCTGAGATGGGGCCACTGCACTCCAGCCTGGGTGACAGAGGAAGACTCTGTCTCAAAAAAAAAGCCAAACAAAAAAATTTTCAAGCTTTCCTTTCAGTGTTCTGACAGATAGACATTTGTATAGGCACTAAAACGAGATGACAAAGTCCTAAACCACTACCCACCTCATTACCAGCCTTATTTCAAAGCAAGAGGTGACTGCACCGTATTTAACAAATTCTCTAAGCTACACTTTCTAGCCGGTTGTCATGACAGTGTCAACTATTCACAAGGTAGACACTAAATGTCTTGGGTGATGTGAGAAAAGCTGCTAATTACACACTGACATTTTGATTTGAATGATTTTTGAGGTCAGTTCTATAATGCTATAAATAGATATGGTTTTAAAATAGGTTATTTGATTGTTCCAAGAGACTTACAGTGATCAAAACAACGGATTCAGATGGAGAGCTACTGGGAATTCTCTTACAACTGAAGTCTGACCTGTTTTTAAAATTTACTCATTGGTCTAGGGGGTCAAACTGATTAGGAAGTCAATTTGGCATTTAACAAAAATATTTTAGTACATACCTTAACATTTATAAGTACAAAGCAAACTTTCTTAGTACTTTGCATTATTCACCCCCATCCATGGTTAACATTTTAACTCTCTTGGGTCAAATGAATAGATTCTTACTGTGCTCAGAGTAATTCTTCAAAAACTATTTTTGTCCACACTCTTATTTCCACTATGAATTACCCAGTGTCTAGAGTTCCTGTTGTTTAAAAAAAGGTGAAAGATTTAAGAATTGTTCTTTATCCATAAATTAAGATTATATCCCTTCCCCTAGCAACCCTCCCCACACCTGTATCTCACTATAGCAGAGCTCATTCATTGAGTTTGTCTCCACTCCTCAGGGAGTTAGATGGGTAGCATTTATTATTTATTTAGTCTGCTAAAAACTAGTAGAATGGGTTTAGACTTTTTATCCATGCACATAAAAGGTAGTCAAAAAATGTGAGGTTACTAGTTCTTCTAAATAAGCAGATCCCCAGGCAGTCAGAATATTTGTATACTATCTCTGAGATAGCATGACTGTTAGAGGACCTCTCTAGATAAAACTTGATCTTTTCTCCATATTAGTCACAGAGTTACTGTAAGTGTTCAGCATTTCTTCATATCCATACTGTGCATCATTTTGGCTAAAATAGAATGTTTCATGTAGCTTAATTCTGAGCTGTTTTTAAAAATCACCCTTAAATAGTGAATGCTACACAATCATGATATACCCAAACAACTTAGTCTACGAAACTTTGCCATGGAGAGTGGTTCTTGGGAAGGGGACCAGGCCAGAAACAGCGCTGATACAGCAGGGGCCAGGGCAGCAAGCCTTTGCCAACAAGTACAGATTGTTTCAATATTTCATAACTGGCTTAGTAGTGCTGACATTTTAACCCACAAACCCAATACATATCTCTCTTTCTTTTTTAGGTTGCTCCACTGTGTCTAGGAAGAGCTGGAGCTTGTGTTGTGACTGTAAAATTATAATTTAGTGCTCTGTTTTCTACATGAAGACACTGTCTTCCTTTATTCATTTAATACAATTATTATATCAATGGATGCATTCTTAGTAAACATGCATTGTCACAATCCTGGGCACAAAGTGCCTGATCTCAAAGTGAAGATAGCAAAACGAGAGGAAGGAGTGGATGGACCAGGATTAATTCCTTTCATTTCTTAGTAAATTAAAACCTGCAGCTGGTGGATTGTGAACACACATTCCTGATGTAGTATGTGAGGACAAATGCACTGCTCTGGAACGTAACCCAGTGCTAACTGGGGATTTCATTTATTCAGTCAAGCACATCTTGCTCACATCCAGATTTATTTTCTTACAGTGAACACACACCAGATGAAACTACTACAATGGTACTTTTTGTAAGTTTATCATACATGAGTTGCAGTAGTTTGCTTGTTTGTTTAACCACAA
>PVKV010042454.1:0-10712 GCA_004027835.1 Alouatta palliata
TTTTTGGAGATGGACTCTTGCTCTGTCACCCAGGCTGGAGTGCAGTGGCACGATGTTTGCTTACTGTAACCTCTGCCTCTTGGGTTCAAACAATTCTCCTGCCTCAGTGTCCCATGGTGCTGGGATTACAAGCACGTGCCACCACACCTGGCTAATTTTTGCATTTTTACTAGAGAATGGGGTTTCACCATGTGGGCCAGGCTGATCTCAAGCTCCTGATCTCAAGTGGTCTGCCCTCCGTGGCCTCCCAAAGTGCTGGGATTACAGGTGTAAGACATCGAACCCCACCCATCTGGCTGTTCATTTGTATTATAATATCCTTTATAATAAACCAGTAATAGTAAAGTGTTTCCATGAATTCTGTGCTGTTTTTGCAAATTATCAAACCTGAGAGGAGGTTGTGGGCACTTCCAATTTGTAGCCAAGTTGTTCAGAAGTACCAGAAGTCTGAGACTTGTGACTGGTGTCTGAAGTGGGAGCAGTCTTGTGGGACTGAGTCCTTCGCCTGTAGGGTCTGATGCTAACTCCAGGTAAGTATCGTAGGGTACCCAGTTGATAACCCAAGGATGGAAGAATTGGTTCTTGGTGTGGAAAGAACCCACACATTTGGTGTAAGAAATATTGTGAGTAGAGGAATAGAAGAATAGTTTTATCTTTGTTTTTTGTTGTTGTGTTTTGTTTTTGAGACAGGGTCTTGCTCTGCTGCCCAGGCTGGAGTGCAGTGGCTCACTGCAGCCTCAAACCTCCGGGATCAAGTAATCCTCTCACTTCGGCCTCCCAAATAGCTGAGACTACAGGCTCGGGCCATCATGCCCAGCTAATTTTTTGTTTTTTGTGTAGGAACAGGGTCTCACCATGTTGCCCTGGGTGGTCTCAGACTCCTGGGCTCATGCAATCTCGCGCTGGCCTCCCAATGTGCTAGGATTAAACCAGCAATGTGTGAGCCACCACGCCCAGCCAAGGAATAGTTTTTATTTTATTATATTTCTTAATACTTACATTATTCGTAGATTAGGCTAATGGTGTCTGCCTACAGCTTCTTTCTAAACATAGGTCTATTAAAGCCTCAGGCTGGAGTTTCTGTTGCTTTCAGGACATTGTATATCTGCTGATGCTGCTTCCAAGTATTACCTCTGTCAGACGGACTGCATTATGTCTTGAGGACAGGGCCTTGAATCTCTATACAAAGATCCCCTCACAGCAGACATTGAGTGTCATCCTCTGTCTGTATTCTCTGAGCATGCTTTCTAGTGTTCTTCATTTTACTTCATTGCCAATATCAGCAATCTCTGCTGATCTCTCCCTGCCTGTGGTATTAGTTCCTTGCGGCTGCTATAACAAATTACTATAAACCTGATGGCTTAAAAAAACAGAAATTTACTTTATCATAGTTCTGGAGTTTAGAAGTCCAAAATCAGTATTACTGGGACAAAGCCTAGGTGTTGGCAGGGCTGTGCTCGCCCTAGAGGTCTAGAGGAGAATGTGCTTCTTGCCTGCCAGCTTCACATGGCTGCTGGCCTTCTATGGCTTGCGATCCCATCACTCAATCTCTGCCTTTCATAGTCACATTGCATCCTCCTTTTCTGTATGTAACCTCCATCTCATGCCTTCTTCCTTTTTTAGGTTCTGGGGTACATGTGCAGATCTTGCAGGATTGTTACATAGATATGCACATGCCATGGTGGTTTGCTGCCTCCATCCCCCTGTCACCTACATTAGGCATTTCTCCTAATGTTATCCCTCCCCAATCTCCCCACCCCCCTGCTATCCCTCTCCTACCACCCTACCCACCAATAGACCCCAGTGTGTGATGTTCCCTTCCCTGTGTCCATGTGTTCTCATTGTTCAACACCCACTTATGAGTGAGAACATGGGGTGTTTGGTTTTCTGTTCTTGTGTCAGTTTGCTGAGAATGATAGTTTCCGTCTTCATCCATGTCCCTGCAAAGGACATGAACTCATCCTTTTTTATGGCTGCATAGTATTCCATGGTGCATATGTGCACATTTTCTTTATCCAGTCTATCTTTGATGGGCATTTGGGTTCGTTCCAAGTTTTTGTTATTGTGAACAGTGCCTCGGTGAACATATGTGTGCATGTGTCTTTATAACAGATTGATTTATAATCCTTTGGCTATATACCCAGTAATGGGATTGCTGGGTCAAATGGAATTTCTATTTCTAGATCCTTGAAGAATCGCTACATTGTCTTCCACAAGGGTTGAACTAATTAACACTCCCACCAACAGTGTAAAAGTGTTCCTGTTTCTCCACATCCTCTCCAGCATCTGTTGTCTCTAGATTTTTTAATGATCGCCATTCTAACTGGTGTGAGATGGTATCTCAGTGTGGTTTTGATTTGCATTTCTCTAATGACCAGTGATGATGAGCATTTTTTCATATGTTGGCCACATAAATGTCTTCTTTTGAAAAGTGTCTGTTCATATCTTTTGCCCACTTTTTGATGGGGTTGTTTTTTCTTACATATTTATTTTAGTTCTTTGTAGATTATGGATATTAGCCTTTTGTTAGATGGGTAGCTTGCAAAAATTTTTTCCCATTCTGTTGGTTGCCGATTCACTCTAATGATTGTTTCTTTTGCTGTGCAGAAGCTCTGGAGTTTAATCATCTCATGCCTTCTCATGAGGACTCTTGTGATTACATTTAGGGCCCATTCAGGATAATCTTCCTATCTCAAGATCCTTAATTACATGTGCAAAGTTGTTTTTTCTATATAAGGTAATATCCATAGGTTCCAGGGATTAGGGGAAGTCAGTGCTAAACATTCCTGCAGGGACCCTATGAAACATCATCATGAGGTCATTATAATCTGTTTAATTTCCTCAATTTCATAAATAGCAACAACTTGCTAATGAGCACATATATTTACTGATGTAACTATAGAGTAAATTTACAAAAAAATGACTGATAATCTCATTATCCTAATACAAAGTCATTGCCATTTCCAGGCATTTTTCTTTTAGACTTTTCCGTATGTTTAAGGATTGCAATAGCCACATGGTCATGAATACTCTAGAATTCATCCTATTCTATCAAGTAGAAGTCCTATAATTCAGTTAGCCGGTTCCTGAGTATTGAGCATTTAGGCTGCTTATGATTATTTATTATTATAAATAAGGTTAGGAGCAGCAACATTCTGCTGCCTTAGTGACAGAGCTTTGAATGCTTAGCTGGCAGACTTTGTAGCCAACCAGAGTCATCAGTGTTGGGCTGCTTCCCGTATTCACTGTCTCCTGGGCTGAGCCTTGGTGGGTACGGCGGTGCACCAAGGACCTATGACTGGCGTCTCTGCTCCAGTAAATGATGGCCCTTAACTGCCTGTCTTTTTCATTCGCCCTGTCAGTGGGCCCCTTAAATTGGACCCTGGATACTGGAATAAAATACACACCATCTTTCCATTTAAGGTTTACACACGAACAGCAACACCAAGGGACATCTAGTGTATCTCCATTATACTTTCCAGCTCTCAGAAATGAAAGTATTAAGTGGGAAAAAAATAGTTAATATTTTTTTCTATGAAAATGTTAGCATAGAGGAAGAGCATATAAAGGATTACAAATGAGCCTGATTTTCCACAGTATGCAATTCCATTCTTGGTAGGAAATCAGGCATTTGTTTACTCTTTCAGGCCACTGGATTACTTTCATTATTGAACTGTAGAATCTGCTGTAAGTCAGAACTAGAATACACCAGGTTTTATCTTAGAAACCTAAAAAGTGTAATTTTGTTTCTCTGGCATGTTTTAATGAGTAGAAATTGGGAATGAAACAGATTTTATAAAAAGCTCTGTTTTTAATATCCTCCCCCCCAAAATATGAATGCCTAAACACTGCATTCATCTGAATGTACTTAAGTAACAAAAATACATGAGAGAGAGAGAGTGATTTTCTGAAAAATACTGAAGGACTGGAATTAATTTCAAGTTCAAAACAGAATCTTCCATAATCCTGACAATGTGAATTTCACATGGGCACACAGGAATTCGGCAGGAAATTCAGTTGTTGCTCCACTTGGGGCCCAAATCAGGGCCTCTGTGGGGTCTCATAGGTGTATCTGAGAGTTATCTTAGTCCATGTGTAGTTTTTCTATTACTTTTTTTCCAAAGTGTGTGAAAGGAACATATCTTTGACCTGAAGAAGAAGCCCAAAAAGTATTTGTTAAATTTAAGTTTAAAAGATGTTTGGGCCGGGTGTGTGGCTCATGCCTGTAATCCCAGCATTTTGGGAGGCCGAGGCAGGTGGATCATGAGGTCAAGAGATTGAGACCACCCTGGCCAACATGATGAAACCCCATCTCTACTAAAAAATACAAAAATTAGCTGGGCGTGGTGGCACGTGCCTGTAGTCCCAGCTACTTGGGAGGCTGAGGCAGGGGAATTGCTTGAACCCAGGAGGCGGAGATTGCAGTGAGCCGAGATTGCACCACTGCACTCCAGCCTGGCGACCGAGCAAGACTCTGTCACAAAAAAAAAAAGATGTTTGACCCTGGTAGTTGGGCAAATTACATGGTAAGGGAGGGTGATTTTTTTGTTAGTAGATACGCACTCAGACAGAAATCAGATGGAACTGGAAGAGATCTTAACAGAAATCAAGTCTGAATCTCTCATTTTACAGAGGGAGAAGTGAAGTCAAGAGTTAAGAGGTAGCTTAGAAAAATATTTTCTCTGGTTGGGAAAATGAAAGTCTAGCAAAGAAGCAAAATCTGAGCTAACAGTAGACAAGGACTTCTTGAGTTATACATGCAGACTACATCACAGTCAAGAAGCTTTTTAGCCCCATTCAATATTTGGACAAAATACTTCTGGAAATGGTTTCTATTATACACCACGTTGGCTTGAGAGTAAGTTAAATAAATGTCTGAAACACATATTTGAAAAAAAGATTCGCACAAGAAATATCTAAAAAGTAACGATGGGGCACAAAAACGTGGCTTCAAAATAATTTGGGAACTTTGATTTATGTGGTATTGGTCACATCTATATACAGTGTCAATTTAACATTAATTAAGAACTAACTGCGCAGTTGTGAACCATGCAAATCTTCAACTTTTCTTTCTTCTCCTTTCCACTACTTGCATTTTTATCACTTTACTGTTTATTATCCTCTTTTACAAAAGAGTGCAAAGGAATGGAGAGCTGAAAAATTTCCCTACCAAGTAGTTCTGACAAGGACTCGTGAAGAAAAATGGAAGAATTAGCTAAAAGAACTTTATATATGAAAAGAGAGAGAGTTGCAAAGTGTTTCATATCCAGTATCAATCAGTAGAGAGAAGTTAGTCCTTTGATCTTAACTTTTGATTTAATTGATGACAGTGGGCGTCTTGCTTTCCTCAGAAACAAAGTAAAACAAAATAGAAAAAGAACATGAACACAGTCTAATTATTTGTGGGCTCAATCTTTTCTCTGTATATATATTTCTATCTCCATGCAGTCACATGAATTATATTTCCACATATCACCAGAATATAACACCAATGACAATATCATTGACACCCCAGAATTGCTAAGATCTATAAACAGTAGAATTTCATTCTGTTGTTAGTAGACGTGCCTTGGCTGTTTTGTTCCCTCTTAAAGTCTTTCAATCAAAGGAACTTCAAGCACTCTGCTTACAGTCAGTGATGGTATCCTTGATGAAAACGGTAGTTTTATTTGGTTCTCCAAGCACTGCACCCATAGGCATCTGAAGAAGTAATTCAAACTTCTCTGGGCCTTCCAAGGTGGGCTGTCCCACGCCATCAAGGATGGTCACTCGGAATGTCTGCATGCGCACTCCTGGAGCAAAGTCCAGATTTCGGTTGATGCCAATATAATCTGTGCCAGCTAGTGAAAAAGGAACAGGCACTAGTGAGACTGTGGGATTTGTTGTAAGTTTTCCTTCAGAGAAAAATGAGCGCTCTCATCAACTCTGTGGCATTCTCCTTTGTACTCAGCACTCTCAGAATCATGTATGGGGGGTTTGATCCCCAGAAGCGGGAACTTCCATATTCTACCAAATGCCCTGTAGTACCTTGTGCTATGCCCACGTGTCATCCTCACCAGGGCTCTACACATCTAGACCAGGCACATCACCTTCCAACCACTTCCACCAAGATCCTGCCAATGATATTGAAGGATCTCTGAAGGTAACTTTGATTTGAAATGAAAGGATTTGGCTTTCTTATTTTTAACCTTGAGGATAAATATAATACATTTTATTTTGATTAGGGTTCACTCATTCACGTTTGCCAGACATCTATTTTAACCTCACAACATTCTGCTCAATTTTATGAAGCCATGAAGTTCTGCCATTCTTTGGGTTGCTATTAATCATTTTTGCAAGCTAGCCCACCTCACCACACAGCTTCTTTGTGACTTATTTGAAAAGTCATCAAATGTAACGATAGTAATGTTTGATAATCAATGGAATTAAATAGAAACAACCCAGAGTGATATAAATATAAAAAGAAATTGAGGAACAGGAAATTTATATTGTCTCAAGGTACTTCTTCATAAAATATTTATTAATTTCAAAGGAAAAAAGTGAATATAGTGAGGAACCCTGGCAGATACTACCTTACCCAAGTGGTCAGAGTTAATAACCACCAGTAATGGGATAAATGGAAACTGTGTGCCATTTGATAGAATACAATGGGAGGACAGTATCATCTTTGTGATATTCCTGCTAAACATGCATTACGTGAATCTAATTATGAAAAACCAATAGACAAACCCAAATTTGGAAGACATTCTACATAGTATAATAACTGGGTGGTAATCTTCAAAAACATTAAGATGTTGAGAGGACTGATGAAGAAAACAAAAGCAGACATGACAGCTAAATAGAATGCCTGATTTAGAACTGGATTCTTTTGCTGAAAAGAATAATTTGAGGACAACTGGTGAAATTTTAATGAGGTCTGAATAGATTATGGAAGTGTATCAAGTTAATCTCTCAGTTTATTCTTGTTTTGTGGTTATACAAGAGAATGTCTTTGAAGGAATTACATTGAAAGTTTTCCGAGACATGGTTCCAAACTTACTCTCAATGGTTAAGGGAAAAAAAAAAAAAAAAAAAAGCATCTCACTCTACTTGCTGCTGTTTGGTAAATTTGAGATTACTCCAAAAAAATTTTTAAAGGCACCAAATAATCACATTAAGAAAACAAAACAAGGCCAGGCCCAGTGATTCATGAGTGCAATCCCAGTACTTTGGGAGGCTGAGGTGAGCAGATCGCTTGAGGCCAGGAGTTCGAGACCTGCCTGGCTAATATGGTGAAACCCATTTCTACTAAAAATACAAAAATTAGCAGGGCATGGTGGTGAGTGCCCATAGTTGCAGGTACTTGGGAGGCTAAGGCTCAAGAATCGATTGAACCTGGGAAGCAGAGGTTTCAGTAAGCTCAGACTGTGCCACTGCACTCCAGCCTGGGTGACAGAGAGAGAGAGAGCCTGTCTCAAAAAGAAAAAAACAAAACACGATTATACTGAAAATTACTAAGGCAGGAGTAAATCTCATGCACTTTGATTCAAATCTTGGTTTATTGCTCACTTGTATTAATTCTTTAACCTCTTTGAGTCTCAGTTTCTTTTCTACAACTGCAAAATGGGGATAATGATAGCTACCTTGTAAGGTTTATTGTGAAGATTAGAGATAGTAGAGCAGGGATGCTAACACAATATCTGGCAAATAGCAGGCATTAAAAACATAAAAGTTATAATAATTATTAATGTAACAAGTTATAATCATATCTTGTAAATATATACATAAGATTAATATAGTAAACTAACCTGAGAAGATGTCAGATATTTACTAGGTTCAATGGATTCTCAAGTATAAACCATTGCTTCTGCAACTCTACTTGTTAAACCCATGAATCACCACCCCAAGCATGGACATTACTTCTATTAGTTCATCCCTACCAGACAGCCAGCAGAGGCATCATCACTTTTATGCAAAGAGGCTTATCTAAAGGAATCTAAATTTCCCTTTCAAACCACAAGCAAAAATGTCTAATGAGCCAAATGGGTTTATTCACTCTTGGTTTCAGGGATACATACAGAGTGAGACATGAGCCTCGCATCCCGGGTCAGGAGGCGCTGCCCAGTAAGGGGTAGCAGGGGAGGGACTCATGGGGAAAACAGTCTGTTTTCTGAAAATTTAAAATTTAAATTTTCTGTCTGGCCTTCTCTGAAAATTTAAAAAAAGAATGAAAAAAAGAGCAGGGGAGTGCCAAGCTGGTTAACTAGAAGCAGCTAGTGTGTGCCACTGTCACGGAGAGGAGACAGGGTGGGGAATAAACACACAAGCTCTTCAGCTGGGTTATCCGGGTGGACAGGCTGGGATTCATCAGGGAAGCAACATGACCCACAAAGAACAGAGAAGAGGGAGACAGGACGGCTGCCCACCTAGGACTGGGGCAAAGCCAGGGGAGGATTCCCACTGTGGGTAAATGGTGAATACGAGTCTCCTGGGACCCACAGATCTTCCATGAACCTTGGCAACCCTGAGCTCAGGAGATTCCCCATGACCATCCCCACCACGTGTGCCTCCAGACAGACATAAAGAGCTATGTGGAGACCAGACAGAGCTAAAGCTCAGGAATTGGACCCCTGGGAACTGTGGCACCAGCAACTGCAAGTCCTGCTGCCTCGCATGCCCCCAGGATAGGGGCTGAATGCACAGAGCTGAGGAGCAGACGGACTGCACACCCTGCCTCCACTGCACTCGCTAAACAGACCCTAGCATGGCCACTTGAGTTTGCAGGCTGGTAGCAGCCCTGCGCTTCCCTGGGATGGAGCTCCTACTGGGGGCAGGCAGGCCTGTCAGTTGCTGGTCTGCAGCTCTGGCCCCTGCAGTCTTCAGGCTCTGAAGAGAGCAAAAAGATTGAGAACTGATGTGACCCCCAGCACAGCACAGCTGCCTTATGGAAAAATAGCCAGACTGTTTTCCCCACAAGCCCTGCCTCTCCTACCTCTCACTGGGCAGGGCCTGCTGATCTGGGACGCCAGCCACCCCAGCCCCCCCAGGCTCTCAGCAGGTAGCAGCTCTGCACTTCCTTGGGACAGACCTCCTAGAAGTAGCAATGCCATCATTTTTGCTGCTCCACAACCCCCTGCTCCTGCTGTGCTCAGGCTTGGGAGGGAGCAAAGACACTCAGGACTAACTCAGGCCTCTAGCCTGACAGTGCAGCAGCCTTACAAAAAGTGCCCAGACTGTTCTTCATTTGAGTCCCTGCTTCTGTTACTCCTCACTGGGCAGAGCCTCTCAACCTGGGAACCCAGCACCGCCAGCTTGTCCCCACCTGAACCCTTCAGTCATCTGTGGCTCTGCCTTTCTCTGGGGAAGACATCCCAGAGGCAATGCAAAACCTCTCTGCCATTGAAGCTGCAGTGGCGCGGCCCTCACTGCCCTCTGGCTGGGGAAGGAACAAAGGACCGGTCAACTCACTGGCACCTCCAGCTTGCCACAGACACCATACAAAGGGGAGCTCAGTTTCTTTCCCGTGAGCCCTCACCATCTACTGTTCACCAGGCAGGGCCCTCAGCTTGGGACTGCAGAGCAGCTGCCCTGCCTCTGGCTGAGCATTCCCACTGGTAGTGGCTGTGTCTTCCTGGGGTGGTGCTCCCAGAGGCAACTGACTGCCCCTCTGCCACTGCCACGACAGTGGCTCCGCCAGTGCTGTCCTCAGACTGGGGCAGGAACAAAGGGTCTGAGGGCTTTACTCCCACCTCTAGCATGCCTGTTGCCATACGGAGAGGTGCTAAGAATCTCTTCTTTGTGAGCCCCTAACTCCCTGCTTTTCACCAAACAGGGCCCCTGGCTCAAGCCCACAGCACAGCTGCACCACCTCCTGGCTGAACATTTCCGTTGGCCGTGGCTCTGCATTTCCCCGGGGTGGAGCTCCCTGGGCAACTGAAAGTTCCTCTGTCACTGCCACTGCAGTGGTACTGCCCTTGCTGCCCCCAGAGAAGAAAAGGAACAAAGACTCTGAGTGCTTTACTCACAGCTCCAGCTCTCAGCTGCCCTAAGGCGAAGAGGCCATTCTGTCTTTCCTGTGAGCCTCCCAGACTCCCTGTTCATCGTGAGGCAGGCCCTCCCCAGCTCCCCAAGCTTGGGCTCACAATGCAGCCACTCTGATTGGTAGTGGCTCTATGCTTCTCTGGGGTAGAGCTCCACGAGACAAGTGAAAGGCCCTCTGCCATTACTACGGCTAAGGTCCCTGTCCCTGTTGCCCCCAAGCTGGAGACGGAATGTAAAGCCTGAGCTTGCCCCAGGGTTGTAGTGTGTAGCTTAGGCATGCAAAACCAAGATCTGCAGCCAGCACTCAAGTGGCAGAGGAGCCCCCACTGTTAGAGAGGGCAGAGCGGAAACATGGCTGCAGACCACAGAGGAGCCACGTGGCTGAGTAAAGCATCCAGAAACAAAATCAGTTGACTATGCTAAGATTAAGCCACAGTTAAAGGAATATCAGCCCACACAGATGAGAAAGAAACAGCATAAGAACTCTGGCAACTCAAAAAGCCACAGTGCCTTCCTTCTTCCAAATAACTGCTTCCCCAGCAATGGTTCTTCACGAGGATGAAATGACTGAAATGACAAATATAGAATTCAGAATATGGATAGGAATAAAGATCATTGAGATTGAGGTGAAAGTCAAAACCAATCCAAGGAATCTAGGGATAACAATAAAATGATATAAGAACTGAAAGATT
>PVKV010042455.1:0-10711 GCA_004027835.1 Alouatta palliata
AAAGAAAGAAAGAAAAAGAAATTGCTCTAAGTAAAATGGTGGTTTATTAGACCGAAGTGATATAAAAATGGTTCTAGGGGCCGGGCGCCGTGGCTCATGCCTGTAATCCCAGCACTTTGGGAGGCCGAGGCAGATGGATCACGAGGTCAAGAGATCGAGACCATCCTGGCCAACATAGTGAAACCCTGTCTCTACTAAAATACAAAAACTAGCTGGGTGTGGTGGCACGCACCTGTAGTCCTAGATACTCGGGAGGCTGAGGCAGGAGAATCGCTTGAACCCGGGAGGCAGAGGTTGCAGTGAGCCGAGAGTGAGCCACTGCACTCTAGCCTGGTGCCTGGTGACAAAGCGAGACTCTGTCTCAAAAAAAAAAAAAAAAAAAAAATGCTTCTAGGAAAATGAAGTAAACTAAAATGAGAAACTACAAATAGAGGAAGGCAGAAAAACTTGGTGATAATGTGAGGCGACACAAACAAAAACTGACACAGGGTCCAGGGTTGCTGTGGCTCCCAGGACTGTGCCTGCCACGCTGCAGCATCTTTGTCATTCACTGCCCGCGAGGAAGGGAATTAAATAATAGCAATAATAGTAAAAACAAAACCTTATCATTTCTAGTTGCTAGATAATAAATTTTGCTGTGCTGTGTGCTGTTTAATATAAAACCTAACCCCCAGCTCTGCTTAAAATGAACTAACTCCCTGTAAAACCTACCTTATCTATTCTCCCCACATTCTCAGCAAAGTTCCCCGGCATCTCAAGACTCCTGTTTTTCTTGCTGACCAGCTGCAAGGTCACAGGGCAAGATAACACCGGAAGAATGTACAATGCGTTTCTCAAAATGCTATTTTACAAAATGTGACGTACATCACAAGACATCTTGCAAATTAATGAACTGTTCTTTCTTCTGACTTCCGTAAACCTGTTAGCTGCTACATCATCCTGGATGTATAAAAGTACCCCATTTTCTTTCTCTGGGCCTCAGACTTGGGATGCTAATCCTCTGAGTTGGTGGCCACCTTAATAAAATCCTCCTGTGTCACCCGCTGGTCTCTCCGGTCTCCTGGATAGTCTGTAACACCAGTATTTTAGGATGACTTGAGGATGATTGCAACCATGCTGTAAAGACTAAACCTAATCTTTACAGCAGAGATGTTTGTGTGTATGCGTGTGCGTGTGCGTGTGTGTGTGTGTGTGTGTGAGAGAGAGAGAGAGAGAGAGAGACAGAGAGAGACAGAGAGAGAGAGAGAATTTGAACCCAATTAATAATTTTTCTTGAGACAGAGTCTTTCTCTGTCACCCAGGCTGGAGTACAGTGGTGCGATTTCGGCTCACTGCAACCTCCACCTCCCAGGTTCAAGCAATTCTCCTAGAGAATCACACCACCGCATTCCAGCCTGGGTGATAAAGTGAGATTCTGTCTAGAAAAAAAAAAAAAGAGAGAGAGAGATAGATTCTTGGCTAGGCGTGGTGGCTCATGCCTATAATCTCAATGCTTTGGGAGGCCAAGGCAGGAGGATTGCTTGAGGCTAGGAATTCGAGACCAGGCCTTGGCAACATTAACAAGACCCTGTCTCTAAAAACAGAAATTAGCCAGACATGGTAGCATGTGTCTAGCCACTTGGGAGGCTGAGGCAGGAGGATCATTTGAGCCCAGGAGTTGAAGGCTGCAACGAGCCATGATTACACCATTGCACTCCAGTCTGGATGACAGAGTAAGACCCTGTCTCAATAATAAAAAAAAGAAGTAGGGCCGGGCGTGGTGGCTCACATCTGTAATCCTAGCACGTTGGGAGGCTGAGGCGGGTGGATCACAAGGTCAAGAGATCAAGACCATCCTGACCAACTTGGTGAAACCCCCTCTCTACTAAAAAAAATATAAAAATTAGCTGGGCGTGGTGGTGCGTGACTGTAGTCCCAGCTATTTTGGAGGCTGAGGCAGGAGAATTGCTTGAACCTGGGAAGTGGAGATTGCAGTGAACCGAGATCGTGCCACTGCACCACTCCAGCCTGATGACAGAGTGAGACTCCGTCTCAAAAAAAAAAAAAAAAAAGCAGATTTAGATTTATTTTTCTCTATCCCTTGAATGTGAACGGCCTATGACTTGCTTTGACCCATAAGATGTGGCAGAAATGATGGTGCATCAGTTTCGAGACTGCTACTCAAGAGGAATTTCACACTTCTCATTCTCTAACTCTCTAACTCATCTCCAACATAAGGACAATTCTGGACCAGCTTTCTGGAGGGTGGAAGAATATTCAGAGCGAGGAATGTGGTCTCAGACAAGGCATTCAAGATCAGTCAGTCTGGCTGGGCGCAGTGGCTCATGCCTGTAATCCCAGCACTCTGAGAGGCCCAGGTGAATCACCTGAGGTCAGGAGCTTGAGACTAGCCTGGCTAACATGGTGAAACCCCGTCTATCCTAAAAATTACAAAAATTAGCTGGGCTTGATGGTGCGCGTCTGTAGTCTCAAATACTCAGGAGGCTGAGGCAAGAGAATCACTTGAACCCAGAAGGTGGAGGCTGCAGTGAGCTGAGATTGTGCCACTGCACTCCAGCCTGGGCAACAAAGCAAGACTCAATCTCAAAAAAAAAAAAAGGTCAGTCCCCAGGTGACTTACCAAATGACACTTAGATGCATCGGCTCAATAAGTGTTTATTGTTTTGGTACTCTGAAGTTTTTTTTTGAGGAGTCTCACTCTGTCTGGCTCAGGCTGGAGTGCAATGGTGTGATCTCAGCTCACTGTAGCCTCTGCATCCCGGGTTCAAGTGATTCTCCTGTCTCAGCCTCCTGAGTAGCTGGGACTACAGGTGTGCACCCAGCTAATTTTTGTATTTGTAGTAGAAATGGGGTTTCACCATGTTGGCCAAGCTGGTCTCGAATTTCTGACCTCAGGTGATCCACCTGCCGTGGCCTCCTAAAGTGCTGGGAGTACAGGCGTGGGTCGCCGTGGCCAGCCGCTAAGTGCTTATTGTTTTATACCACAGTGTTTGATATGATTTGTTATGCAATATCATTGTGGTGATAGGTAACTGTTAGCCAACGGTTCCAGAAATTGGTCCCAGGAGTTGGGCACTGTCCCAACAAAATCCTAAAGTATGTGCCAGTGGCCTTGGCACTGTGTAATGGATGAAAGGTAGAAAATCAGAAAGCAAACTGTTAGCAAAGCTGGAGAACTGTGAGAACATTGTTATAGGAGGCAGAAAAACTGGTGACCTATGCTATGATGTAGTAAAACAATTGCTAAACTGTCGCTTAAGTTTACTTAGAAGATGGAAAATGTGTGGTTTTTTTTTTTTTTTTTGGAGACGAAGTCTCACTCTGTCGCCCAGGCTGGAGTGCAGTGGTGCAATCTCCGTTCACCAAGACCTCTGCCTCCCGGGTTCAAGCGATTCTCCTACCTCAGCCTCCCGAGTAGCTGGGACCACAGGCACATGCCACCACACCCAGCTAATTATTTGTATTTTTAGTAGAGGCAGGGTTTCACAGCATTAGCCAGGATGGTCTCGATCTCCTGACCTCATGATCCGCCCATCTCAGCCTCCCAAAGTGCTGGGATTACAGGTGTGACCCACCGTGCCCGGCCCCGATGGAAAGTGTTTCTGATAAACTGCTGTATTTGGATAAGGAAACCTCCAGACATCATGCTGGTTGCTCATGTGGCTGAATATGAATATGCATAGCAAGAAGGGTGAACTATAGGGGTTGGCTGATTTTCCAGGAGAACTCAGGGGAAACATAGAGGGACTATGATTTGCTAGGATGAAAAAGAAAACTTTTCTCACTTCCACTCTGTCCAGCCACAATTTTTTTTTGAGACAGTCTTGCTTGCTGTGTTGCCCAGTGCTCGTGTGCAGTGGGGCAATTGTGACTCATGGAAGCCTTGAACTCCTCGGGCTTAAGTGACCCTCCCGCCTCAGCCTTCCAAGTAGCTGGGACCACAGGCATGTGCGACCATGCACAGCTAATTTTTAAAACATGTTTTGTAGAGATGGGGTCTTGCCATATTGCCCAGTCTTATATTGAACTTCTGGGCTCAAGTGATCCTCCTGCCTTGGCCTTTTAAAGGGCTGGGGTTATAGGCACGAGGCATAGTGCCTGGCCACAAAAGATTATCAAGGTGAAAAACAGCCTGTGAATATAGATCAAATTAAAGGTGTGACCTTGTGACCCTTTGTTATGACCATTGAAAATATAAAGGTAGGCTTAGAAGAGCCAACCAGTCAGACAAAAGTGTTTCTAGGAAGCTTTAGGGGCATGGTCCCTCAAAACCTGATCTTAAAATAGCAAGAAGTTGGTCTAGAGAAAGAGGGTATGTCTTGAAAACAGCGAGTGTGGTTTCTGGAGAATGGAGTGAAGTATACTCAGATACACAGCAAGCTTACAAAGTTTGAAAGCGAATTATATAGGCAGGACTGCCAGTGTAGACTTTTAAATTTTTTATTACGTACTTTGTTTTTTTTGAGGCAGAGTCTCTGTCTGTCACCCACAAGCTGGAGTGCGGTGGCGCGATCTCAGTCTCACTGCAGCCTCTGCTCTTCAGTCTCAAATGATCCTCCTACTTCAGCATCCTGAGTAGCTGGGACTACAGGCATGTGCCACCATGCCCAGTTTTATTTATTTATTTGTTTATTGTAGTTTTAGTAGAGACAGGGCTTAGCCACGTCACCAGGCTGGTCTTGAACCCTTCAGCTCAAGCAATCCACGTGCCTTGGCCTCCCAAAGTGCTATGATTATAGGCATGAGCCACTGTGCCTGGCCCATTAATCCCAGGACTTTGGGAAGCCCAGGTGGGCGGATCACAAGGTCAAGAGATTGAGACCATCCTGTCCACCGTGGTGAAACTCCGGCTTTACTAAAAATACATTAAAAAAAAAAAATTAGCGGAGTGTGATGGTGCATGCCTGTAGCCCCAGCTATTCTGGAGGCTGAGGCAGGAGAATCGCTTAAACCCAGGAGGTGGAGGTTGCAATGAATCGAGATCGAACCGAGTGAAACTCCAACACACACACGCACACGCACACGCACACACGCCAGGACTGAGAGCATCCTGGAAACGGGTGTGCAGAAGCCACACTCCAGCTAGGAACACCGGGGGAAGTGGATGGAGTCCACCGTTTCCTCTTCTTACCCTCAGGTCAGGCTTCTGCCCACTAGAGGGCAGCCAAGTCAAAATCTTCATAGAAACACGTTCTAAAGGTTTACCCAGATTTGCTGATCACTTCTGAGATTGTGTTTCTTTTCTTTTTTTGAATCAAAGTCTGGCTGTGTTGCCCAGGTTGGAGTTCAGTGGCGTGATCTCAGCTCATGGCCACCTTCACCTCTGGATTCAAGCTATCCCCCTGCCTCAGCCTCCTGAATAGCTAGGATTACAAATGCGTGCCCCGGTTTTGCCATGTTGTCCAGGCTGGTCTTGAACTCCTGAGCTCAAGTGATCCACCCACCTTGGCCTCCTGATGTGTTGGGATTACAGGCGTGAGTCACTAGGCCCCGCCTTCTGAGAATGTTAATGTGAAAAATTCTATCAAAGTTTTCAATTGAAGTTGCCACATACCATTTGTCTCTTCCTTTTTTTTCTTTTCTTTTTTTTTTTTTTGAGACCGAATCTTGCTCTGCTGCCTAGGCTGGAGTGCAGTGGTGCAATCTCAGCTGACTGCAACGTCCACCTCCCAGGTTCAAGTGATTCTCCTGCCTCAGCCTCTGGAGTAGCTGAGATTACAGGCATGCACCACCATGCCCAGCTAATTTTTGTATTTTTAGTAGAGGTAGGGTTTCACCGTGTTGGCCAGGATGGTCTTGATCCCTTAATGTCATGATCCGCCCACCTCGGCCTCCCAAAGTGTTGGGATTACAGGCATGAGCCACTGCGCCCAGTGGTTTCTCTCTTATGAGTGTTCTTTTGGGAACATGTCAGACCAGCTAAGTATTTCCTCCGCTGTTAACTTGAGTCGAGGTCTCCTCTGAAATCTTGTGCATATTTTCAGGAGATGGACTGTTTCTAGCTGGATCCCCAGAACTGAAACAGAGGTTTCCCATAATAAACCTACGAATACTGACTTCTCTTTTTTTTCCTTTGAGACAAGGTATTGCTCTGTTGCCCAGGCTGGTGCAATCATGGCTCACTGCAGCTGCGACCTCCTGGGCTCAACTGGTCCTCCTGCCTCAGCCTCCTGAGTAGCTGTAACTTTAGGCATATGCCACCAAGCCTGGCAGTTTTTTTTTTTTGTAAAGATGGGGTTTTGCCATGTTGCCCACGTTCTGACTTCTAATAAAAAAATTTGGTCTCTGTACCCTTCTTTTCATGTTTATATTTATGTACAGTAGTAAAGATTATATTCAAACTTTCTCACGTTCTCTAATGGGTAGGCCAAAAGATGAGCATTTCATTCAGCTCTAAGGCATCTTTTATTATGCCTACCACAGACTGTTAAAATAATATCCTATGTTGCTGGGTGTGGTGGCTCATGCATGTAATCCCAGGACTTTGGGAGGCCGAGGCGGGCAGATCACAAGTTCAGGAGTACAAGACCAGCCTGGTCAAAATGGTGAAACCCTGTCTCTACTAAAAATACAAAAATTAGCTGAGCATGGTGGTGGGCACCTGTAATCCCAGCACTTGGGGAGGCCGAGGCAGGTGGATCACAAAGTCAAGAGATAGAGACCATCCTGGCCAACGTGGTGAAACCCTATCTCTACTAAAAACACAAAAACTAGCCAGGCGTGGTGGCGTGTACCCATAGTCGCAGCTACCTGGGAGGCAGAGGCAGGAGAATGGCTTGAACCCGGGAGGCAGAGGTTGCAGTGGGCCAAGATCACACCACTGCACTGCAACCTGGCAACAGAGCAAGACTTCCTCTAAAAAAAAAAAGAAATCAAGAATAGAGCAATTCTTATTTCCCACCAGTTCACTTAGGGCAGGCAATTGTATATCTACTCCGAGTGTCTGGCAAACTGCTTCCTCAATAAACAAGTGTCTTTCCTATCTTGTGTCTGAAATACTAACAAGACAGCATGCATCAGAATTCGGCAATAAATTACTAAATCATTTTCCTGTACACCATGGATTTCTTGGAAATCAATTACAACTTTTGAAGATATGACAGCACAATAAGACATAAGAAGAAACAACAAAAAGTTAAACAACAGGGGAATGAAGTTCAGTTGCAGAGTTTCTGTGAGTTTTCTTTTTGCTTGTTTGTTTATGTAAGCAGTGCCAGTAGTTATCTGGTTAAAATAATGAGTTATAAGATAGTATTTGCAAGCCTCATGGTCACCCTGAACCATGAAACATAGAATGGATACACACACACACACAAAAAAACTAAACTATATCACCAGATAAAATCATCTTCAGTAAGGGAAGATAGGAAGGAACAAAAGAAGAGAAGACCTAAATACAACCAGACATCAAATAACAAAATAGCAGGACTAAGTCTTTACTTACTTATTAGTGATAACATTAAATGTAAATGAACTAGACTCTCCAATCAAAATACATAGAGTGTCTAAATGGATGAAGAAACAAGAGCAATTGATCTGTTGCCTACAAGAAACACACTTCACCTATAAAAGCACACATAGACTGAAGACAAAAGAATAGAAAAAGATATTGCATGCCACTGGAAATGAAACAAGAACAGGAGTAGCTATACTTATATTGGACAAAAATAGATTTTGAGAGAAAAAATCTGAGACAATCAGGTTAATATATAATGATAAAGGCATCAATTCAGCAAGAGGATATAATAATATATGTGCACCCAACACTGGAGTACCCAGATATATAAAGAATTATTAGAGCTAAAGAGAGAAACAGGCCTCAATACAATAATAACGAGATTTCTACATTTCACTTTCAGCATTGGACAGATCTTCCAGACAGAATATAAACAAAGAAACTTAATCCATTCAAGAAAGGACAATCACTGTGTGTTTGTGTAAGAGGGCCAACATGTGGGACTGTGCAAATTATTCAAATGCAGTAGCCACTACCCAAGGGAAAAGTCTATATGAAATTAAAGTCATTTACTGCTCAGTAAGCCATGGGTCTCAGGATTCTTTTCATCCACTCAGAGCAAGAATTGCTTAATTCCACAAAAAATGAATTCCATACAGGTGATGAGGCCTATGCTCTATTATCAAAATAGAGAAGTGAACAACACTGAGACCAGAAAGGTGTAAGGAGGAGAGAGTATTTAAACCAAACCCAAGAGTGTCCAGTGAGAGGAGGGAATTTTACTACATATGGGAATGAAACATGGAAGAAAAGCATGAAGAGTAGAACTTACTGTGTGTTGGCACCTGAAGGTATCTGGATGTCAGGTTAAATGAGGGTAAGGAAAAGGGGCATACCCATGAGTAAGGCTGGAGGTGAACAGGGTGGCAATGAACATGTGGAAAGAAGACAAGGATAATCAAAATGATGCCTCAGATGGGCCATATGGAAAAAAGGGCTATTTCATAGGACCTTCTTCAAACATCCTTCATCAGTTTGTAGGTAACATGTTGTTTCTCCTAAGTGGTCCTCTAGATTTGCTATGTAGCAGATGATCACAGCTCTTGAGGAGTAAAAAGGACTGTCATTCTGCCATCTTGGTAGAAACTCCAAGAAGATGAGAACAGAGGCTGGAGCCAATTGCTGCAGAGAAACATTCCCAGAGAAAATAATAAATAGGTGTCTGGCTGGTTTAAGCAATAATACGGCCCAATGACTGCTGTCTATTTTCTTTTGCCCCTCTTCAAATAATTCTTTTTCTTATTTTCTTGTCCTTTTGATGTAAAATTAGTTTTCTTCTTTTTCAGATAATGCTTAAAATAGATGTGTGAACTGCATTCTTCTGATATCTGTTTCAGTACTGCGTGTTTGATGTGTACAGCATCAATAATTTGATCCATCAGTGCCTATGTTGAGAGAAAGTGCACCTGGTAATTTGTAGTCACCTCGTCGACACCAGGTCCTGACAAGATGATAAGACACTGGACTTCACTCTGAGCCTTTTCCTATAATGGTATTGCTTTCCATAGTTGTTTACAGGGTTACTGCTCTTGCTATGTGAACAGTATGTAAGCCAGTGAAGACTGAGTGGAACTTGGTTCCAAAAACGACCCCATTATGACAAATAATCAAAACAACCACAGCTTGTAGAGCCCCCTCCCCTTGATTTGAGCTGTCGGTGTGACTCATCTTGATCAATATAATGTCATAGAAGTGACACTGTCCAATTTTCAAAGCCAAGACCTATGATGCCTTGCACCTTCTTCTTGGGTTTTTTGAAACCTTTCTTTGGTGGAAGACGGTCATCATTGATTAAGTCCAACAACTATGAGGTCTTCATGATTTCAGAAAATTCAAGGCACTAATGTGGAGGGGAGATAGGGAAGGAGATGACCAGCCAACCCCCAGATATCATCCACCCTCAGTGTCAAGTCAAACACAAGTGAAGGATCCTCTGGGATCCCAGCCTGCAGATCCTTCAGAAAATGTGACTCTCAGCACATGACCTACCACCCACATAAGTCCAGTAAACCTGCCAAGCTGGGAGAGATCAGAATAAATGATTGCTTATGAAAATATGTGTTGGGAAGGTTTCCTATGCTGTAATGCCAACTGCAGCAGCAGCAAAGCAGGGTCAGCTCACTGTGTCCATGTGAATGAATTGTGTTCATTCCAGCAATAAACTACATATTTTCTGATCTACAACTATGATAATTTATCTCTTAAAAAGGAGTCCCAGGATTCTGCCCACATAAAATGGAAAAATCTGGCAGTTCTTCTGAAATATGACAAAAGGTGTTTCTTTGAGGAAATCATTGAACTCCTGTGATTCTCTATGTTTTGGATTGAAATTTTCAAGTACAGGCCAAGCACAGCGGCTCACATTTGTAATGCCAGCAACTTGGGAGGGTGATGTGGGTGAATTGCTCAACCTCAGGAGTTTGACACCAGCTTGGGCAACATGGCAAACCTCCATTTCTATAAAAAATGCAAAAATTAGCTGGGCACAGTGGTGAACACCTGTGGTCTCAGCTATATGGCAGAATGAGGCAGGAGAATTTTTTGAGCTCAGGAGGTCGAGGCTGCAGTGAGCCTTAATGGCACCAGTGTACTCCAGCCTGAATGACAGAGTAAAACCTTATCTCAAAAAACAACAATGACAAAATTTCAGGTGCACATTTGGTCACTTTTTCCTGCAGTTTCTTCAGTATATCCTGCACAAGTCAGGCACAGTATTCAGACACAATAAACATTTTTAGAATGAGTGAAGAATTAAGATATTTCAACCGACTTTCCTCAAATTGCAAAGTTTCTCCCCAAAGCCAATTATGCCTGTCTGGTTGTAAACAGCTACCTAACGTTTCACTGCAGTGAGTCCTTTAAACTGAAGGAATAATTCTGGTTCAGAGTGTCTGACGTAAATTATGAGCCACAGAGGATGTTCTCATTATGTCATCTCAGATATTCCAGTGGCCTTGTGACTCACTGTGTCACTTGTGTCCTTGTTTCACTTTGACCTTTTCCCCATTAAAGTAGAGCCAAATCTTTGAAAATTTGGTGGTTTTAGTGACCAAGTGTAGAGGAAGGGCTGAGGAGTGATCTTACTGTTACCAGGCTCTGAGAATGCCACAGTCACACAGGAATAGGGATTCCTAAACAACAGGAGTGCAGTCATCTTCCTCCATCAAGACATACACTGAGGTCGCAGAGACATCT